>BGPR01011184.1:0-19613 GCA_013235015.1 Araneus ventricosus
GGTTGAAATCGGTCTAGTGGTTTAGGAGGAGATGTGAAACATACTTAGCCACAATGATTTATATTAAGGCATTACAAATCGAGTTTTAAAAGATGTTAATGTTTTGCACTAGTAAATATAAATCCTTATTAACTAAATAGAATTGTTTTAAGCTTGTCCCCACCCTCCATATATTAATTAAAAACAACCTGTTAATAATTCCAGTCTGGATTAGATTGTTAAGTGTTATGAATGTTTGTTCTATTGATTAATGATTGAACTAGGCATGTGTTTGTTAGTGTGCAATCTTAGTATAGTATCATTAAATAGCACAATGTTTTGTCAATCCTCCATGAAATTACTATGGATACCAAACATCCATTTAGATAATGAAACTCGTTTTTTCAGTGCAAAAGGTATTCTGTGGGAATTTTTGGCTGTGGGAAAAATTTCCTACTTTCCAGACAAAGTAATTATTACAAATAATAATAATAAATGCTAAATGGAACAGAATATGAGACATTTCTTTAGTTTTTGAAGTTTATTCCTTACAGAAAATGTAATTTATTGCATACTAGACTCCTTCATTTAAATTCATGAATCTATATATTGTAATATGTGGACCTTTTTATTATTTTTATTAGAATTTTTGGATATATTTTTTGCTGAAGTTGCAGATTCTAGAAAATAATCGTTGAAAAATACGCGAGTAAGTAGTGTGTAGACTAAAAGTTTGACTTCCAGAGGTTGTCATTTGCAAACTGAGCCTTGTCTGTTTAATAAAAGCAAGTGGATAATTTATGATTTTGTAAATAAATTTTTTTAAAATTTAATTTAAAATTTTGATGATTATTTAAAAATCTCAGCAAGTTTCAAAATTAATGATGAAAGATTGATATAATTATAAAAAAAGATTGAAATTATTATATCACAAAAATTTTCTGAGGTGACATTTTTTCTTTCTTTGAAGTTGGCAGACACCGATAAAATGTTTTATATGACATTTTAATTACTGTTTTATTTGTCTCTTTAGATATTAGCATCTCTGGAATCCCTAGCTCGTTCCCTTCCAAAAATTCACCGTAGCGCCTCAGAGCCGACTCTAAATCGTACTCACCTCCAGTCCGAAGACTTTATGTATATTTGTGCCTCGCCCAAAACTCCAATCAATAGTCAGTTTGGAGCATTTCCTTTCTTTTCGACGGGAAGCAATGTGTGAACTCTCTTGTGATAAACAGTGGATCCTCCCTAACTTTCCTTTGACCTGGATGAATTCATGGGGAACCGCTGGACACGTTTATTTCATTGAAGCACTCCGCCCAAAACATTGGCTACCGATGTATAAAGTGTGGAATGGCAGCACATTATTTTCCTCTGTAAATACAAAATGGACAAGAAGTGGTGTACAAAGGCTGATGAAACTGTTTTCTTTTTTATTTATGTGTCAATGTACAGAATCGTACCGTGTTATTTAATTTTATGTGTTTTTATTTAAAAAAAAACGAAAGCCCTTGAAATTTTCCAATTAGTCGCCGTGGAAGAAGTGCATGGAAGTGTTCAAGGTATTTATTGTCCTTTTTTAAAAAATAATTTTCAATGAACCTCAGTAATTATGCTGTAGGTGTATGAGTGGCTTAACTATTAATGTAAAAAAGTTTATTTGCCAGTCTGTATTTTTTACCTATCCCGACATTGTGAAAAGTTTTAGTTTTAGAAGAATGACTTTCCCTTCCCTCGACTTGGATGGTGATTACTTCATTTCGAAGGAATCTTTTTATGAAATTCTCAGCAAGATCTTTAAAATTTGAACAAAATTGCGTAAAGAAAGTTCTTTAATTACTTTAAAAAATTGACTCTGATTCCTTATTATTGATGCATATTTAAGATGATTAAAATTATATGTTCAATGCCAAAAATATCAATGTGTTACTTTATTTTACATTAGAAAATTAATTTGGCTCCAACTCTCCTCATGAAATAAAAGAGTTTACTCTCAATGCATAACTAATGCTGTTCAAGTTTGTGGATATGAATAATTAATAAACTTTTTTGGAAAGTGAAAGAATGAAAAACATAGTTTAATTTTTAATCGTACTAAAGTTAAAAAGAAATCTGTAATATAAATTTTGATAGCCTTTTAGTCTAGTGCATTTTTCATTCATTATACATATGTTTGGAAAAAAATTAAGTGGCTTAAATAGGATGAAATTATTTTTGGCTTTAAAAGTATAAAGAATATGGTATTGAGTCTTTAACTATAAGAACTTTGTAGATGTTTATTTTCAATAAGAATTGAAAAATAAGATATAAATATTTTAAAAACCTCGTGATTTAATGATGGTTTCTTGAATCGATCATAGAATTGGAAATGACTCATTTATTATTTTCTTTTTTATATCTTAATTCGTAATCAAACAATACTCATTGCTGAATTAAACAAGTTGCAAGTTTTATTCTTAGATTTTTATTCTCGAGTCACTAAGTAAGTATTTCATAAACATTAATGGGAAAGGTTGAAAATGGAAACATTTTATCATTTTTCATAAGATATTTTTCTTCTAGTCTTCAAAGATTCTATGAAATGGTATTTTGAGCATGATGAAGTTTTGTGTGGATCATTTATTATTGACTTGATTTGTTGATTATTTTAAACGACTGCATTCATTGAATGTCTTAGGTTTTTATATGCATGAATTGCTGTAGTTACTAAATTTGTAGATATTTTACATTTTAAATGAGTGACTTGAATCCATTCTGTATGTTGCTGTTTTGCAAATTTCTATAATTCAATATGTCAAATTCATAGGCTAATGGCAAATTACAAGGTCTTAAGTTGTTTAACTGAATTGGGAAGGGACAACATGTGTCTTTTTTCATAAAAACATAGGTTTATTTCAATTAAAAATTTTATTCTGGGGGGAGGGGGATTACTTGCAAAACTGTTGCTGAATGTTAAAACATTTTGGATTGTAAAGAACCTTATTTATTTTTTTCATAATTGTAAAAATTAACCAAGACTTCAGGACATGAAAATAATTCAGGTTTTCATATATTTCGAATATAATCACATCTCTAATTTGCAAATATTTGTAAAACTCTTCTTTCCACAAAATTTAGACTTCAAACTTGAATCTCAGTAGATCTCACATAAATTAGGTACTGATCTTCAGTTTATTGAGAAAATGGATGAAAACAAGGAGATGCTTATTTCCGCATACAAGGTCATGCATAGTTACAGCATCACTAGTAATGGACCATAGGTGACTACTTCAGTTTATAATTAATAAGTATATATAATTTGAAAAATTTATGAAATTTTTATTAAATTAATTTTGCATACGTGTTGTGTTGATTTATAAAAAGATTTTCTTTGGGACACATTAGTGAGACATGCTTGTTATAATATTATTATGTTAAAAATATGAGAATTGTATAATAAATTTTGTTTTATATGTTCTTTTTATTTAGACTTTTGAATGAGGAGGAAATTAACCCAGGGAATGGGGGAGGGAGGGATTGCTTTGATAAAATTACTCATTTAAAAAGATAACAGTAGAATATATATTTAGTTTGTTCTATATTAATGCTGGATACATTTTGAAGCAAGTTATACATAAAACTTGCAAACAAAAGAGCAGTATGTCCTGTAAGCTGCAGGAATGCTTATAAACTGTTTTTCAGATGAAATTTTTCATGTAACTATTTTTAGTTTTGATGGATAAGTAAAGAATCAACGATTTAAATTTTTTTCAGTAAAATTTACAACTTTATTTCTGATTAATGTGGAGAGATTTTTTATTACTACTTATCAGAAATTAAAAAAAAAAAAATTGTGGATGTTTTAATTAATATGAAAATTATTCACATTGTTGAGAAATTTATTCTTATTTTATTGTATAGTTGAAATAAATAGTGTATATTTTATCTATTTGAAAATTATGAAAGTAAAAATATGGAAAGGGACAAAAATATGGTAATCATGAGAAAAGACAGTTAATGAAAGATTCTGTGAATTTGACTTCCATTTGCTTTGTGTCCATAAGCATATATATGTACGTGAATAACTTTTAATCATGAAAGTTGATTAGGATAAATTGCTGTGAACTACAGAATGGTTGCAAGAGCTCAATTTTTATTCTAATTAAATGAATGTATATAAATAGCTTTAAGGTGTGTAGAATATTTATTGTGTTCAGTAAATTTATTTATTTGTGTGCAATTTATGTTTCAATTTTTCTTGCAGGTGATATGTAAAGTTTTAAGTATATTAAGTAATTTTATAAATTTTAAGCGATTAAGCTTTTTAAAAATGAGTATACTTATTGGGTAAATATTTTCTTTATCAGTCATGAATGACAAAATTTTATTTGAAATATCTTACTTGGAATAAAATTTTTGATATTATATGTTTCACTCTGTTGTAAAAAGACATAATGAAGGCAAAAAACCAATAAAATTATTTTAAATGGCAATTATTGTAATTTAAGTACATATGCAATTGGAAAATATGAAGTGCTGAATCTGTGAAATGTGATCATGACGAAATGACTTGCAGCAATTCTCAAATGTTATTTTCTCCCTAAAGTAAAAAGCTTGTTTTCCCCATCTGTACAAAATATGGAAGTCTAAATAAACATGCAATATCTTTGTATATGAAGCAGTGTTTCTTTTTACTGTGTTTTTTTATTTAGATTCTTATAAAGGTTTTTCAATTAATGCTGGTATTATTTCACTGGATAAATGCAACTCGTATTTATAAGGATTGCATTAATTATTTACTTTTGTGTAGTATACAGATGTTTTGTCCAAAGATTTTACTGCTCTACATATGAGCTGCTTCAATTATTGAACCCGAAAGTCATTAAAATACAATATGTAAAATAAGGCCAAATGATTGTTTACACTGATGGAAACACTCACTTTTTTGTAAGGTTTCATTAGAAATTATATAATTAGGGCTTGAATAAAAAATTAGATTTCTGGAAATTTGATTTCTACATAATAAATAAATATTGAAAATAATATGTAAACTAAAATATAGTATGTTGTACTCTAACTACTTTACTGAAAAGAATTCAGATCTCGCCCATATTTGGTATTGCAGTAATAAAAATAATAAAAAAAAAAAATTAGAAAATCATTTCGTTGAAAAGTATGACTATTTTCATTCAATTCAATTTACATTAGCCAGTGCTTTGTTTAAAAAAAATGGAGAAGAATGAATAATGAATAAAGCAGTTTTAAAAAGATCTGCTCTAGAAGATCAGCTGAATAGTCGAGTAATTCCATCCATCACAATTTAAAAAATGGCAACAAACATTTTGCAATTCTATTAAAGATCTTCCTATGTCTGTAATTTTCCTGAACAAACATTTAGTAGCTAATCATATGAATAGCAAAGAATTATGGATGTTGTAATTTTAAAATGAGCTTTAGAAATAATTTTAAAAATCATTCTGAGAATTGTATGCGAAAGTATGAAAACAAAAAAGTGTGTGTTTGAGGTAAAATAATGATTTCTAATAAGGAAAAATAATAATCCTTAAATAAGAGAAAATAACGACAGCACCACAAGTGCTCAGAACTCATTGTCTAGTGGTGACTTGAGAAGGAAAGGAAACACTTCCTGAATTTTCGGCTAATGTTCAATTTTGACATTCAGGTATTGTATTGCAATGAATTCCAAAACCCTCCGCGCATGTGCTAGTTGGAATTATTTTCATCAAAATAGGGTAAAAGTGAAGAATGGAAGGGGAGATGTTTACATTTTACTTAGCGTGATCTAACAAAGAATTCCGGAAATGAGCTCATCTGACTTATTGCCTGACACCCCTTTCTGGTGTAAAATCGTCCAAAAGTGCTAGTCTCGGGATACATGGGTTAACAGTAAGTAGATTGATATTCAACATGTTATGTGAAAGAATTTTGTATTTTGCAGTTAGATGCTGTTATGATGAAAAATATGGCATTAATACCATTCAAACTAAGCAAATCTAAATATATTTCTTTGAAGACAACATTTTCCCGTGTATTGTAACTCGTCATGTATCTAGATCAACAGAGCATGTTTCATTTATGAGCATGGAGGAAAGAGATAAATATCTTTGATGTTTGATGATTTAATTCTTTTGAAAAGATAAGAGCACACACAATGCAGACAAAAATTAGAGAATTGTTCTCCCGTTTATTATCTGACAACATGCAATTCTGCGCTTTTAGTGTTTAGTCTTGTCTTATACTGAAGAGAACTGAACATACATTTTGGACTTCTTTGCATTGACTGATTGTGTTCAGAATTGGATACAGATCTACAATCTTAGTGTCAATACCACACACCAAATTTCATTTATCTTGCTAGTTGTGTTTTTGAGTTATTGCATTGATGGATTTAATCCAAAATTTGATAGAAATCTACAATTTTGGTGTAAAGACCACATTATCCGTATAAGTGTGTTCTGTTTCTGTGTCCTAAGACTACAATTTCCAAAAATGGTTTTATTGGACTCGGGAGAGGTCTAAAGCGTGGAGAATCATAAAAATATGGAGACTAAATTTTTTGATGATTACAAGACTGTATTAGGTGTGTGAATTAATTTTAAGGGATTTTTTGGTAAAAGCGCGAGTTTATTGTAAAAAAATGGCTACAAATTGATCATTCAAAATATTGTCCATCACTAGCCACTACTTTTCCCCATTTTTCAGGTAATGTGTAGATTCCACATGGAAAGAATGACACATCTTCTGAAGCTATCCACAAATCGACTCTTTTTTTTTTTTTTCAGTATCCTCATAAAAATGGAAGCGTTCTCAGACAAGTTACGAGTCATCAATCGGAATAGGTGGTAATCGGAAGGAGCAATATCTGTAGAATACGGTGGGTGTGGTAGGACTTCCCAATTAAGCTCTTAAGTGGTTTCGAGATATGAGGCCAAGCATTGTCTTGCTGGAAAATTACTTTGTCATGTCTTGTTGGCTAATCTGGCTTTTTTTGCTTCAATGCTTAGCTCAGTTGCATCAATTGTTGTTGACAGCCTTCCCCATTGGTGATTTCATTGGGTCAGAGCAGCCCATAATACACTACACCCGTCTGATTCCACCAAATAGAGCCCTATGAATATTCAGCTTTACCGTCGATGTTGATGATTTGCCTGTCCATGATTTTTTGTGTTACGGATTATCGTAGCATATCCAGTTTTCGTCACCCATTACGATTTTTTACGATGCGAAAAAACTGCGTCTTTGAAGCAACAATTCACAGATCATCCTTTGCCTCTCGACTTCAACTCATACACACACAATTTCCTTGCTTGCTAATAATTCCAATGGCCTTTAAACATCTGGAAATCACTGATTGATCAATATTTAAAGATTCTGCAAGTTTTTATTGCATTTTACTTGAGTCTTTATCTAGTAAAGCTTCCACTTCCTCATCTTCAATCTTTTTCGGCTGGCCTGGACGTTACTTATTTTCCGTGTCAAAGTTGCCATAGACTCGAAACCAGAACTCGCATGGTGAAAATGATGGAGCATAATCACGATGAGCTTCGGACATCAATCTCGGCACTGTTCTTCAAATGGAAGCAAAAATGCGAAGCTTCCTTCAAATTGTGTTTTGTTGGCACCAAATTCGACATATTCAATGCTAAAAAAAATAATGTCTTTTACACTTGGATAAAATAACACATACTGAAAACTAAAGCTACATAATGAAGCTTTGACATGAAGTTAGCAACAATATGATCTGATGCGATATAGTACCATTTACACCCTTAAAATTAATTAAATTAATTCACACACCTAATATATTGCGTATGCGAGGAAGTAAAAATAAAATGTACGCTATTTGCTGAGAGGATGCCTTAGGTCAAGGGTGCAAGGCTAAATAATCTAGGTCCAAGTTTATACAGGCTGTAGTATTGAATGGGTCCTAAAAATTAGGGAGAAAGCCATCTTAATTTGAAAGATATTAGAATTTATCAAATAGCTGTAGTAAAATAATAATTTTCTTTTTTATCGTCAATTAATGCTTCAGTGTCCGTATTTTTACCTCGTATTTTTGATAGGATGCAGTCTCATCTAAAATTGATTGACAATTATCTATAACTAGCTGATATGCCCAGCGTTGCTCCGGATTAAAATACTTTCACGTCTAATATTTTTAATGTAAAAACTACTATTATATAAAATATTATAATACATAAAATCCTTTCATGATCTGAAACGTTTTTAATTAAAATATCAATTGAACAGAAGATTTTTAAAAAGCGTCGCTAGTTAATTTTCTTTATAAATTATTAATTATTTGTTATATAGATATTTCCAATTTTGTTAACAAATACTGAAGTTTAAGAAAGGTTTTAATGAATATTTTGAAACAATTAATTAAATAGTTAAATTTTCATTAATTAAAATCATGAAAATAAATCAAATCAAGAGTTATTCCTGATATAAATTGTTTATCGTCGTTATAAATCGTCTATTTTAAAATTTTCTTTTAGTGTTCGAGAATTCTGCTAATGTATTCTAGAAAAAAAAAATAGTACGGAAATGAAATTTCTGTCACTGATAAGCTAATTTTCTGAAATTTAATGAGGTGTAAAAATAGTTTCGCCGAACTTTTTTTTATGTATTTTTTTATAAACTGAAATTTTAACTAACTTTTGGGATTTGAAAAGTTGACAGTGATCTTTCTCTTGCCTTAAATAATAAGTGTGCATGGTTTGATTGGAATCGGTTCAGCGCTTTAGGAAGAGATGTTGAACATACACACACATAATCACAATGACTTTTATTTGTTTAAAGATCTCGCCGTCTTTTCAAAACCAAGTTTACAAATTCATAAAATTATATCGAAATAACACAAAATGCGAGATACTTCCTTAAAAGTTTTGATAAAATCAAAATAAGTCTTGAAAATTAAATATTTTTGAAATGTAAATTTATGAATTTTTTTTTATATAATTAGAGAGATAATCTTCAAGACAACTCCACACTTAGTCTGACTACTGGGCGTTTCAATAGTGAATGGTAAGAATATACTGCATCAACCATTGAATAATAATTTTTTTTTAATATTTATTAAAATTAAAAAAGTGCACGAAAATAATAAAAAAAATATTTACAAAATAAACGAATATCAGGAAAAGAAAGGCAGAGTAGTTCAAAGTCGCACCGTTGCCTAGCAATGAAGAACTATAAATTTCATTCAAAATCGCCTGCGTCACTTCAATCATTTAATTAACTAAATTTTGAAAAATTAATAAGAATTGAAGGAAAAATTACACGGAATTGAAATTGATATCGTTGGAAAGGTAAAATTTTGAAGTTTAAGATGGTACAAAAATATTTTTTGTAAAACAATTTTTCTCCAAAGTTACTGTGAAATAACGGTTTCGGTTAATTTCTAATTAACTGACTGTTTAATTAACTTTTGCACTTTGAAAAGTTAATAGGTATTTTCCTCTTGTCTTAAATAATAAGCGCGCAAAATTTAATTGAAATCGGTCCAGTGGTTTAGGAGAAGATGTGGAATACACATATCTACATACCCATAATGACTTTTATTTACATTAAGATTAGAAAGTTAAAAAAAAAAAAAAAAAAAAATGCCATATACAGTAGAACCCCGCTAATCCGAACTAATTGGGACCGGTGCCTGTTCGGATTACCCGAAATTCCGATAAAAATAGAAAAGAAAAAGATGTGGGCTAAAAAAAAAATGTAAGTTATAAGTACTCAGTACTGGTATCTATCAGGTTGGCTATTAGAGATGTAACGAATATTTTGCAAATATTCGGTACTCGGCGCTTTTTCCGAATATTAGAAATGGCCGAATACTAAATATATATTCGACCGAATTAAATTCAGTAAAATATTTTTTTAAAGATGTGCTTTTAAATATATTTAACAAAGAAATATTGCAGAATAACATTTCAGAGCATTTATTATCAAAAAAATCTAATAGATTTTTTTTTTTAGTCTTAACCGTTTACAGGCCGAATTCAAATCCAGGTTAATTTTTTATTACTTTTTTGCATATCTCTCCTCCTAATGCTTTAGTTTAAAGATACCAATCATTAAATATGAATAAAATATTTATATATATATTTTTTTAATGTTTCCAATTGGGAACATTAAAAAAACGGATTAAGAAAAAAAAACTTAAAAACTTCTGATTAAGCTCATTACACTAGACAAACAAATGGATAACAGTGATGATCAGACTGAATAATAAGGCAAAGTATTGTAAAAATTATTTTTATAACTAAGCACAGATATGAATTTAATTGAAAATTTGTTAATTTAAACGAATAAAAAATATTTTTTGCACAAAATGAAATTTTATAGCTGTTTCCTATGGCATTCTGGGAAGCAGTTCGAATACAATCCCTTTTTTGCACTCATTGCACCGTAATCTTGTTTTTTCTCCACATTAGTGCATATTTACGCGAGTTGTTGCAATAAGGCAATGACCATCACTCTTCCGTTGTGATATACAACCGGTAACGTTTGGTCGAGTTTGAGATCCATTCTTTTTTGCCTTAGTTTGTAAAACAGGTAATTGTACCCTCCCGACGAAACTCCAGATGAATGAGTTGGTTACGTTCCCTGTGAGTTGCTGTATGCAATAGCCATTCAGAAACAACTAGTATATTTAGTACATTTTGCAAATAAAATATAGCACCATTTCTTTTTGCGAAGATGTGACGGTAGTTTCTCACAATTTATGCAACTGATCAACACCAGCCACCCCCAAAGCAAATTTATGAGTAAAATTTCGATGTCCTATGCGTACCGTTCTCTTCTGTGCATACTAATATCTTTTGATTACTTGGATTGGAACATGACAATATTAATTAGAAGAAACAATCACTACAGAATTATCATTCTTTCTATACATAAAGGAACGACCCCCCCCAGATTACAGATAAAAAAAATTTTCCTGCTAAAATTAAAGCATTGACCTTTTAACAAACGAAGGGGATTTCTTTTCTTGGATTATAAGAGAATTGTCCTTACCATTTTGCTTTCAATGGAAACTCACAACAGAGAAATTCCTTCTTTCACAGAATAGTCAAGACTGGCCAATGTTCCCAATTGGGAACACGGCATTTTAATGAATGATAGCAAATGCGTTTCTTATTTATATTGTTACAAAAGTCTTTCTGTGGGTGTATGGTGTAAACAGTCCGACACACAGGATAATGGAGAATTTAGGTTTATTCACAAATATATAGGAAAGCACGTAGCACAGGTACAGGAAACAATAGTTCTTGCACAGATTAGCAACGTAAACAGACAACAATTCACAGGTAATAACAGTTCAGTACTTTGATGTTTAGCAACACAAACAGTCAGCAAATAACTAATAACGACAATAATAGCACTTTCAATAGCGCTCAGCTCACCAGCTTCCTACCTGGTACTGCAGACGAAACTCTAAAGTCGTTCCCAAGGGATCAAAGCTACTCTCTCTGATCCAGACGCGGTCTTTATATACTCTCTCCGACAGGTCGTGACGTCACAAGGAGTTTTCCCGTATATGCAAGCGTATTCTCTTTCCTAACAGAAATATCGAGAAAAGGGTTGCATTTTCTGGAATCATCTATTTGTCGCCAAGGTCAGGGACCCCGGAACAGCCGCTGCCGTCACTCCATGCTTACCCTTGTAAAACTCTCTTCCCAACCATAAGACTGACATTGCTGGGAAGCGACTTTCCATGTTCGTAACAATATAATTATATTTTATATGTTATTAGTAACATGGAAATTTGAACTATGTGTACCGATTTTTAGAAATTTTCGATTGTTTTTAATTTTGTTAGCAATTTTTATGCTACGCACAAATTAAAATGTAAAAAAAAAAAAAAAAATACAATTTTTAGGAATTTCTGTACATTGCTTATTTTATATCTGAAACATAATTACTATATCAAAAAAAATTAGGCCTACTTAATTATAACAATTAACAACTTTTTCAAAACAATATAAACGATATTTTATTTTTAAATGAATTTTCAATTCGATGTTCCCAATTGGGAACATTGGCCTGTAAACGATATTAATTTTAAGTTGCACAGTAGGTATATAAGTGTGTTTGATGATGTTACATATCATTTAACATTGTAAAGCCTGAAATTATAATGCAAGAATAACATTTTTTGAGCATTTCCAGGAAGAATTCGATTGCATGTGGTTTCATATACTATAATACCAGTTAAAAAAAATCCCTATCCCCCCCCCAGCGGTTAATTAAGTAGACTCTCTAAGAAATTAATTATAAGAAAGCTAGCTATAGAAATGAGAAATGGCTATAAGAAATTCTTTATCAAAATGGAATATACTTCTAATAATTTTAATTTATCCACTGAATTTTCTTCTCTATTTGACATGTCAAATTCTGCAATTATGACTTTTTTATTTCTGTGAAGCCATACCAAATTAAAGAGGGTTTCTCATTCCTTATTACTGGAATTGAATTCAGGTATTTAAAATATTAAGGAAAAACACATTAAGGTGTTAATTTTTCAAGAGTACAAATAATTTAAAAAATTAATTTTATTACTTTTTACTTTTTTCATTTAAAATTTATTTTATTTAGAATCAAAAGGGAAATGTTTTTTAAAAGTAGATATTCGGCTGAAATGTAGCCGAGTATTCGTCTATTTGGCCAAATCATTATTCGTTGACATCCCTATAACCTCTGATGAAGTCATTTATCCAAAGTTATGCCCTTCATTTAATTAGAAACATCGCTCATAAATTATGAAGGTGCCCAAAAGATCATTTTAAACCATTCACCAGACTTGGTTTGGTGTTTGAGCATGCTATTTAGGTACTTCATGAATGAAATCAGAATGCTGATTTCTACCCCCGTTACTGATGTATTTCCTTCTCCAGCGTTTGTGAATGATGTAAAAAACAATAACAACAAAAAACCACACCCTCCAGTGTTTGTGATTGTTGTAAAAAAAGAATTTTTTGAGGTCTGATAAAGTTATTATTAGAATAGGGTGCCGTGCTTGTCCGTGTCCTCATTTCGGTCAAGTCTACTTCGAAATGAGGTGCCGAGCTAGCAAGTTAAGGTTGAAAAGAGAGAATATAAATTAATAACGGGAATGATGAAAATCGAGTTAAACAGAAATAAATCATTAAATGATGATTTTATGCTTTCTGAAAGAAGTTATAAAGCAAATTCACCTGAGAAAGTTATTATCAACATCATTTAAAAACAACAAAAAGAACTGCAGCAATTATTAATTCGTTATGAAATCGAATAAAAACAGATCAATACTGAAGCTATTTTCATCTTGGTATAACTTTGTTCCTCAGAATAAGAGGCGTAGCATATTGCGTTAATATAATACTAATAATTTCCTACAATCTTAGAAGAAGATCGTGGAAGGTGTGTAGAAGAAAATATATTCTTATGAATTCTCTCATTATTAATGTATGGAACCATGTAACTTCCGAAGAATTTTGACGAATTATGTTTCAGAAATAACTAAAATAACTAAAAATAAAATTCTAAAGTAAATTTATGACTAAAAGAAAGCGCTTATTGTAGAAGAGAAATCTTGGAGAGCCAGTTTTTCTGAAGGTAAAAATTTGCAAAGCTCTTTTGCTTAAAATAATCAGCCTTTTACAATATCCAACTCTTTTATATATTTAGAATATTTCAAACGTTTTCTTTGTGAATTGGATTATTTTTGTATACAAGTCTTCTACCGTCTAAGCATTTCAGTTGCATATTTCCAAAATAAAGAAAGAGTGCAAAATCATCAGGCCTGATTTGATTTGTTAGATTCTGCTTGAAGTTACTTGGCCGCGGTGGCCTAATGGTAAGGTGTCGGTCCCGGAGCCGGATGGTTCCAGGTTCGAAACCCGACTCCACTGAAGATCTGTCTTGTATTGGGCTATTGCACGTTAAAGCATACGTAGGGGGCCAAACGCCCTCCCGCTGGTGTGGTGTGGAAGTTTGGAGAAGGGGTGCCAGCTCAGGTGTCGCCTGACTGCGGTTCAAAATTACGAGGTCCGTCCCAAAAATAGCCCTAGTGTTGCTTCCAAACGGGACGATAATATAACTAAACTAAACTCTTGAGGTTACTTTAAAGATTACTTGAAGGCTGTTTTAGGATGAACTTGATTCGTGGTGAGATGACGAGAACGAACCTGAGTCGGCACCTCACTCTTCTAACTTACACGCTACACCATCATAAGGATGTTTGACCAACGACGGCTAATTTAATATATACCAGACCCACTAAGATATTATGAACCTCTTTGCTAATGGGTTATAGCGCCGCATAATTTTAATAGTAAGATGTGTTTGCAATTAATATAAAAAAATATTTGCCATTGCAATAGCAAAAACACCAACTTTTCTGAAGTTTTTTTCTCCCCCTACCCCCTTTTTTCGGGTCCTACATATAATATAGTCTGCAGTCTAAAATCTTTTTCAGTTTTATTTCAATAAAAATGCTTCTTTATCTAACTATTCGTCTTAAAAGTTCCGTCTCGTGCCGAAGGAAAATATAGCTGCATTGCACATGTAAGTTTTGGCATGCAATCTACATGGAGAAGTCTTGAAGATCATCAATTTTATTAAGGAAAAATGTGCCGAAAGCCTTGCACAATCAACAAGAAAGAACATCTTAGCTCTGATCAATTCCCAATAGATTTGACTCACGCCACTTCTGCTTTTCGAATAAAATCTTTCCTTCGGTTGTCATTTTCATCCGGACAGTCTAATACTTAATTTTCGTGTCGAGAGCAGAATTTTGATCCAATCTTGTGATAGTTTAATGGAAAAAGGGGGCGTTCTTTTTGCGAGGGGACATGCCACACCCTCTAACTCATCTCTTACTTTATTTTTCATGACCAATGATTTACTCCCTCGCAAATTGAGTGATTTTGTCGAGAATATTGTTTTGAACACGAAAGCTTTCGGCGCGACACTTTTTCATCTGTCGGTTGAAGACGGGGTATACTTTTTATTACTATAAGCTCGGATTTAACAAAGGTAAGTCAAATTTATGCAGTATATGTTCTGAATGGAAATATCTTAAAACTGAAAAAAAAAACATTATTTTTAAATGTCCAAATACTTTAAATAACGATTTAGAGGAAAGCAATTAAGGAAAATCAGTGCTATGAAGTACAGAGTAAATGGACGATAGAGATAATAACATTCTGCTTTGGTTCATCATCTCGGTTGTAAATAATAAGCAATTACAGTGAAACTTTGATTAACCTCACTCGTTTAATCGTCAGTTTCTGTTATACGTCATCGTCTAAAAAGCTAAAAGTAAAGTAAGTTTATAGTTTTACCATACGTTTCCTGTACATTATTACTCTTGTATTGAAATTTATATTGATCGTTTAACCGTCAGTTTCTGTTATCCATCATCGTCTAAAAAGCAAAAAGTAACGTAAGTTTATAGTTTTACCAAACGTTTATGTGCATTATTACTCTTGTATTGAAATTTATATTGATCTTTCTGTAAAATTAAACACAACATGTATTTATTATTTACTTTTAAAGGATTTCATTTTCATTTTCCTCCCAAGACAGCAGTGAAATCACGTTACTGTACATATGTATCTAGAGATTCTGTTAGCCCTGGTCCCGATAGTGATGGTTAATCAAAGTTCTACTGTAAGCATAAGTACACTTTTAGATAATACAGAGTGTAAAAATATGTTTAAAAAGTTTCTTAAAGTTTAAAACAGTTTCTTAATAGTGCACATTTTTGGGGATATTCTATTAGTTTTCTATAAAGCCGACTAGATACGAAATTTGTCAGATAATGATTTGCAGTTTGTAATTTCTTTCACATTAAAATAAAAAAAAAATATGCATAAATAATTAAATTAAAGAACGTGATGTGTTAGTTAGATTACGATACATTATTTAAAATTATTATTAAGCTAAAATAAATTTATTTTAAATTTCCGAATCATTTAGTACTAATATAATTTGGAAACAGCAAGTTGATATTTAATTTTTCATGAGGTATACTTTTTAAAAAACTTAACAGTAACGAATAATAGAAATTTAAATTAAAAGGAAAATAAATTAAACGAAACAAAAAGTAAACAGTAGTAATAATGAAAAATAATGAAAACAATACTACAAGACATACAAGACCACAGGAAGGAATAAATTTTGACTTTTTGTCATTCCTTTCTACAGAAAATTTTGTTCTTTTTGAACTAAAAATGGCGTGTGGTTTCTGATGAGTGCGCCATTTTAGTTCCTTTCCATTTTGAATAATTTCTAATTAAAGTGTTCTAAGTATTAGAGAATCTTTGGTTTTTTATTTTATAGTTTTTGTTGTGTTATTTTTTAAAAAAATTCTGTTGAAGCAATTACTTTTTGCTGCTGCGTTTGCGCGCAAAAAAGTTTATTGTTTTCATTATTACTATTGTTTACTTTTTGTTTCTTTTAATTTATTTTCTTTTTAATTTAAATTTCTATTATTTGTTTTTGTATTTTATTAGATTTGGCTGCATATGCGCCTTTCTATTTAATGCAAAATATGTTTTTATTTTAATTTATTTAAATTTAATTAATTAATTTTGCTAAATTTTATGAATTGTAACTATTAACAGTAACGAACCTATTCAAATGGAAAGAAACGGTGGAATTCCAAAAGATAGTGCAATTTTTGGACATATTAAAAAGAGATTGCTGGCAATATTTCAGGTTATTTCTTTTAAAATCGAATTTGTGTTATTTTCTGTAAAACCTCTAAACAAACATCACGAAGGAATTTAGTGAAATGCTTAATAAACATGTTGTCTTGAAAAAGGCAAATATTTCTTCTAATAAACGCTGTTTTACGATGTTTCTCAAGAGGCTATATCGTATTTGTCCATGTAGGATAAGCATCTATGATTATTTCTGTAAATTCCGCGTCCTGTTTCCGTGTTGACTTTTGATAATGAACCAGACAGTATACAATAAGGTTCTCAAGTAGTATTTCTTATTTGTGCATAAGGAATATATTCACGATGAAGCTTCAACGTAAAATTTTTTCGAAGTCTATTCTTTATTTTTTAGGCGCCATATTTCATGAATTATTATACTGTAAATTCATAACATAGAATGATGCCTTTATATGAAATCGGTTTAAAAAATTGTAGTCAGAGTTTTATATCTGAAGTACCATAAACTCGCCCAGCTTCATGTGCTCAAACCTTAATAGCTTTTTAAACTGACGCTCATAGAAATTATTCTGTTTTTTAACCCTAAGTTAAGTAGATGCTGAAACTGATTAAAAATAATTTAAACATAATTTTTGTATATTTTAAAGAATTTTTCAACTGTGCATTTAAAATATTTGTAAATTGTAAACCTATGGAAGTATTCTTATGTCCATAAATGTATGCGTTAAATTCTGCAATCAGGAGTCCTAAAACGCTTACAAATTTAAAGGAGTTTAGTAAAATTTCTAATAAAATATATAATTTCAAATATATTTAGTGACCTGTGAGTGCATTCTGATAATACAAAAGGTGTTTACACATTTTTAGAACGATTTCAGGCCGTTTAATTAATGTTTAAAATGTAAAGACTATTTTTTAGATGTTCGATCTCATAGCTTTTTTTCTGGACTATAAAGTCCGCATCGTGATTTCCATGACAGAAGGCCTTTTCGTAAAATTTCCAAGGGTATTGATTTCTATTCATCTCCCACTACTTTCCAGAGTCCATCAATCGTGGTGGGTTTGCGCTTAGAAAGATATCTTTTCAACAGACCAAAGGCACAATAGTCCATAGGTGAAACGTCAGGGGACTTTGCCGGAGTATGTTGAAAAGGTATAGAGCTTAGAAACAATCAACTATAAAAAATTGAATAAATTTTTAAAAATAAAACTTAACTTAAACTTTAAACAGAAACAACAAAATAACTAAATTTAAACAATAAAATTTAGATAATAAAATTTATACAATGTTTAAGTAGCGCGCAATTGCAGCTGCAAAAAAAAAAAAAAAAAAATGGAAATCAATTTAATTCAAAGAAAGCCCCCCAAAAAAAACTCAGAGGGAATCGAATTAAACATATAAGGAATCCATTCTAGTCCATTTTTTCAAGGGCTAAGGACTTTATTCGAAATGGATTCAAAAATATTTGGGAAATTTTTCTGTAAGAAGCTTGCATAACCAGAAATTTCCCAAGGAGATCCAAGAAAGACAAAGGATATCTGTACATCAAAAAGCATTATTTTAAAAGAAAAAGGAAACACAAACATAAAAACGCTAATGAGAGTGATTTAAAAATATTAGCCATTCTGGCTGTTAATAAAAGTAGCCATTATAAAAATAAACTTACCCCATGCCCGAATAGAGAGAAAAAAAATGTTTTCACTCTATCGCAATCCTACGCTAACTTTCTGTTAAAATAAGTAATCAGCAAAATTTTTTAAAAGAAACATTAGAACCATATATGCAATACTTGTATCAGTCTTCATTTTTTCAAGGAATTCAGTGGTACTTTTCGAAGTATGACTTGAGGCTTTGTCTTGATGAAGTTTCACTCTTTGAAAGTCATTGGGATACAGAAATGGAATTTCTTCTGTAAATATCGGACTAAAAATTTCTCTTGATAGTACGTTGAGTTGATTTTAAAATTTTTTTCCCACTCTTCTTATTTTTAATTTCCCATTTTAGGAGAACCCTGCGATTATCATAAATCCCTTACTGAAACTTTCTTTGAATTGACGGAACCAGGATTGTATATTTTTTCCTCAGTGCTTCATCAAGGGTCATAATGTATTTCCATTTATCTCCTGTTAAATAGTTTTCATACAGGGTTCTACAAACTGTTCTGCGTTGAGCCACATGCCTCGGCAAAAACTGGTGAACACTAGGTTTTTTTTAGCTTTTTTAAGTTGTAAATCTTGGTTTATTATTTTATTTATTGTTGCTACCGATGTATTTGAAGACTTTGCAATTGATTTCTGCGTCGGTGGATTTTCTCTTGTTACTAGCGATTTCACTTTAGAAATATTTGAAACAGTACATACCTTTTTCGTGTATTCGTTTGGAGTCTTCTTTCCATGTAGAAGTAATGATCGGCAGTTTTCCCTTTCCGATTAATAATGCTGCTTATTTTGCACTCAGAAATTTTAATACCATGCATTTCACAACGTTTTTGAATTATGGAATAGGAATATTTCTCGTCGGAAAGCGCAAAAACATATCCTTCGATCCACAGCTTGTTTACATGCGACATTTTGAAAGAAGAATAAATTTAAAAGTAGCAGACGATATTTTTCATTTCAAATAATAAGCCGTTGCCAGAAATTTTAATTCCAAAACATTTGATTTTTAAAAAATTCTTTATCGAAATCTTTCTAAAAATGTGTAAATACCTTCTGTACATCACTAAAAATACGGCTACAGAACCATCTATAATCTCGATACTATCTTTTTTCCAGAGAGCTGTAATGTGGTATTTGAATACATGCCTTCTGCAACTTATTACGTATACAAATGGTAAGTTTAAGTTATATTAGAGATAAATATTTTCTTTCTTTACTTATGTCATGCCAGCATAAGCAAAGCTAGATGTAAAATATACCTGGAAAGTTTTGAAATTTTATAAATAGGAACACATTATTGAATGT
>BGPR01011184.1:31661-49636 GCA_013235015.1 Araneus ventricosus
TTTTTTTTACTGGTAAAAATGAGTGGTGTGAAACGAAAACGAAACGTTTTAAATGCTAAACAAAAATTAGAAATCCTTCAAAAACTTGATAATGAAGAATCAGCTAGTACTGATGCAGAAGATGTACTAAATGAGGGAAATACAATTTCTCATTCTGCTGCTCTACAATCTGTGGAAACTTTGTTAGATTATATGGGACAAAGAGGATTTGATTACGGTGACATTACTGCGGTTCGTAAAAGATGTGTCGATATACGATAAGAGATGAACAAAGAGCAGAACCAAAGACGCATTACAGATTTTTTAAAACAGTAAATGTTAAAAGGAAAATTTCTAGTTTGATGTTATACAGCATGAAAATGTAAGTGATTTTTATATTTTTGTACTGATATTGATTTTTTTCTTTAATAAAAAGGAGTTTTCGGATTATCTTTTTTTTTCTATTGTACGTGCGATCCCTCCCGGTGATTAACCCGGATAATCGGGAGTGCACTGTAAAATTAAAAGCTAAAAGAAGCCATCAAAAATAGAGCAATACTTGAATCAGTCATATCAACTTTCTTCTGATTTTTCTCAGATAACCTAGATATGATTTTTCAATTTTTGTGTTTCATGTTTTGATACTTTTATCTTCATTCTCTGTATTTTAAAATTCTGCGACATTTTTATATCCAAAAAATATTCACTCTGTGATTATTTTTGATGGCCAAGTTTTATTTGCCAAGTTTGGCAAACATTTAGTCTCCATTTTGACCGTTTCAAGATTCATGAATAAAACTGTTAAAACTGCTCTGAAATTAGACAGTTTGGAATGCTGAGGCTAATATTAGAGCAATGGGAATGATAATTTGTAGACTCGGAACTATTATTGACCATTGCACTGGTTCTTTAACTACTGACTTAAACTTTTGGCATCAAAGGCTTTGCAACTGAAATGATTTCTTAACTAATTTTTATGCTTAATTACCACTGATTCAGTGGTAACTTATCTTCTGTGTATTAAATCATTTGCAAGTAATCAAATTCTGATGTTTCTAATTTCTTTAGGTGGGACCGGGAGAAGGACAGGAAGGTTTTGTTGGGAAAGCGCACCTTACTGTTTTGTGTGAGTGTAAATGTTTTTATATATTTGTGCATAATGATTTTATAGCTTTTTTAAAATTATCAAATATTTGCAGATTTTTTTTAAAAAATTGATGGTTTTCATGTTAATTTATACATATTTAAAGGTGAATGTATGTGTGCTCGTTTATCTTTTATACATATCAACATTTTTATTTTGATTGTGATGAAATCAATATTAACATTACTTTGGATGTCTAACAATTTGAAACAAGAGGGAAATTGTTATCTACATTTTATTTTGAAGAAACTACCCAACCCCCTTTTTCACCCTCTTAAGTAAAATTTTAATGTGTAGCTTTGTAGATTTTTGTGAATATCTCGAAAAAGATGAGAAAATCTTTCGAACTGAAAGGTAATTTTCTGAGAGCCTTTAAAATTCGCTACAAAATGCGATTTTTCAGGCTCTGATAGTGTTCTTAGTTCCGAAGTTATTTGCAAACCAAGTTGAAAACTGGTGCACATCTGTTTTGCTTTTGACTCCATTGTGAGTGTGAGTCGTCATTTCATTATCCATAATAACTATTTTAAACAAATTTTAAATGTTATTGATTTAGCTGAATTATTACTGCTAATAAGATGGGCCAACTAGCTGTTTGCCAAAGGCTGCTATCTGTAAAATATAATAAATTTGCCAAAGTACTATTATGCTACATCACATTTCTTTTTTCACTTTTAAATAATAGTGTGCAACTACTTTAGGAAAGCTTGTTTCCGAGGAAGATTTATATTTTTATGCCAAAAGATTGGACAAACGCTTAGAAATGTGATAGGAAAAAGATGAATATCATTCTTTACATAATAACAGTTTTCCAATTAATTGTTGAAAACCAATTTTAATGTTTCATGATTTTTTTGTATTTTTCAGTACCGCCTACCTCAATACAAATTATTAATAGACCCAATGGCTCATCTGAGCGTGTTAAAGTTTCTAGAAGAGTATCTCTTGAATGTGAAGTCAAAGGTGGTAAACCTGCTCCCACTGTAGTGTGGACAAGGAATTCTTTCAAGTTGTCTGAGGGTAATATTAAGATTATAAATTACTTTCATTAATTACAAGTCTTTTATGGGAAAGTTTTCCTATTCCCCTCTGTGAAATGTTTTTGCGTTTCAGATGACATAAGTGTATCAATTCGAGATGAATCTGAAGGAAAACAGACTATAGTATCAACCTTAACTGTAAACCCTTCACCTGATGATCACAATGCATACTATTCTTGTGAAGCACAAAGTTCAATCTTGTCAGAAAAATTATTAGCTGGTGTATTTTTGGATGTCTTATGTAAGTGGAGAAAATATTTTATTTTCTTATTTTGCTATTTTTAATGAAGGATACTTTATAAAAAAATATTTTGTAAATGTCATGTAAAATAAATTTTATTATGAATCGTATATATGTTACCGTTAAAGTATGAAATCCGTTATTCTATAGAATAACTGAACAAATCAGTTAAAGTATAAAATAAACTTTTATTTTACACTTAACTAGCTATTCTATAGAAAAACGGTCCACACATCGTTAAAGTGTAAAATAGCTGACATGATTCAGCATGTTTGTTAGTCAAATTGTTTTTTTTTTGTACTTTCAGTATCTGAATTGTGCACCGGGATTTTTTTTAAAATTTATTTATTAGAAACATCCTACGGCTTCGCTAGTAGCGAGAGCCGGAACATAGTAGCTTCGCTATATCATGTCATTGAATGTGAGGAATCTGTGTTTTTTAATTACTCAAATGAAGCAGGAAAAATTGTGCTCGCGATGCCTGCGACATCTGAAATGGACAAAGGGGAAATTTTTAAACTTTAAAATACATCC
This sequence comes from Araneus ventricosus, assembly GCA_013235015.1. Classification (NCBI taxonomy): domain Eukaryota; kingdom Metazoa; phylum Arthropoda; class Arachnida; order Araneae; family Araneidae; genus Araneus; species Araneus ventricosus. The sequence continues at coordinate 34,600 of BGPR01011184.1, forward strand.
TACGGCTTCACTAGTAGTGGGATCCGGAAACTACTAGCTTCGCTAGCTCATTGAATGTAAGGAATCTGCATTTATAATGGAATTTGTCCATAACTTCGTTCTTAATAGAGATACCAAGACAATTCCTGTATATTCTGGGACCTTCATTTTGTCCCCAAAGTCGCCAAATTTTTGTGCCAAGTTGCCTAAACGGTCGCCAAAATCGAGTGTCATTAACTTGCATCCAATACGTATGCTTCTAAATCTCTCTTCCCAACTATAAGTTTAATATGGCAAGAAAGCGACATTACTGTTTTGTAACAGTATTATAGCGGTTTTAATTTTGTACCGGTTAAGGCTGATTAACAATCGGAGTGTAATTTATGAAAAAAACGAACTTGTTTTAATGACAGATTGTTTATTTTACACTTTAACGGTCTGTCATTAGTTATTCTATAGAAATGAAATAACTAGGTAAAGTATGAAATAATTAATCTATTTTACACTTTAACTGACTTGATTAGTTATTCTATAGAATGACTGAATTATACACTTTAACGGTGACAATTGAAATATTTCATTTCTTTTGAATCAAAAGCAGTTACTTTTATTACAAACTTTTCTTTTTAACTTTTTAACATGAAAAAAGTTTTTAATAAATAAAATAATAATAATTTTTAATAAGTAAATAAATAATAATTTAATAATGCAATAAACATAAAGTTGATCTCCTCTTTTTTGACCTTTGAAAAGTTTGATTAGAAGTTTTAATATTTCTCAGGTTATATATTGTCTTCATATTGTTAGATTAAGATATTGTCCATTTTGCACACTTTTATTCAAATGGACTTGTTTCATGTTTGTAACTATGGAATTTTGTAATCGATTTTTTACTCACTTCTTGGTATTAAATTTTGTAAACTTATGTATTCTCGATGGCAATATATTATTTTAATATTTTCAGAACTTAACTAGCAATTAATAAAGGAATTAAACTGAATTTTGATTTTGCGAATCGGGGAAGAAATTGATTTCGAGAATATTTGTAACAATGAATTATACATTAAAGACTAAAAATGTAGAAAATAATTAAAATAAAAAAATTCTGCTTTGTAGCATGCTAATAAAAGTGTATTTTTAAAAACCGTTTTTTTTAAATTTATTATTTATGAATTATTCATTAAAATTTTATAAAAGAGCTGATAAATTGTAGAGTAATTATTAGAGTATTGATAAATTTATTTAATTCTGCATTTAAAATGCAAGTGAAATTGATGTGAATATTATTTTACTTTTTGCTTTTTAAGATATATAAAGTAGATGTAAGGGAAAATCAAAGAATATATTTGTGAAATGGGTTTTGAAATATTTTTTGTACTTACTGTACAAAGACTAGTGAAAGCAAATATTTTTTAATAGAGATAATTGTTTTCATGTGACAAAGGTCTGATAAAAAAAAATAACGGGAGGCTGTCTTTTCAAACAGCCGCTGATGTTAAAGGCGTAGGACTACTTTACTCGCGTGACTATTTTGTTTCTCGTAAGTTTTTAAGTTTAAGCAAGTTTCTTTTGTAACTTCTGTTGTTACCCTTTATCTCTAAAATAAGACATTAGTTATGTTTTTAACATATGTAGTTACCGAGATATTGAGGATCTCCCATACAACGTTTTTGTGGCGTTTTGGCGTGTGAATCAATTTCCTTCCTGAGACCCCAATGGGAGGAATGTAGTCCTACGTTAAAAATTGTGGTTATCTAAAGGCAAACTCAAAAATTATTACTTCCCTGATATATTTCAGTTCCTCCTGGGAGACCGTCTATAGAAGGATACAGAACCAGAGACAAGATACGAGCAGCAGATACTGTTAATCTACGATGCATATCTCGAGGCGGCAACCCATTAGCTCATCTTGTCTGGACCAAGAATGGAGAATTCGTCGATCATTCCTACTCAACATCTGACTGGGAAGCAGAAAATGAAATATCTTTCGTGGCCAGTTCTGATGTAGACCGTTTATACCTCACTAGCTTCAGAATTATCTATGACCAAGAACCCATGGTTAAAGTCATTTACATTAAAGTATTATGTAAGTGGTTGTCACGTTTTCTGCAGAAAACAAGGTATTTTGCTTATATACTAAATTACAAAAGGCTGGTCTGTCTCTCACAGTCCCGTAGGCACAAGATCTGCCGCTAGACTGCATTGGCGGTTGGTGAGTGGGACACATTAAGCTTAAAATTCATCCGATAAGGAAAAAAGACTTTTTCTTCTTGCCCTTTTTTTCTGTCCTGCTTCTCCCTGCCCTTATCTGTGCTGCATTGGCTCTCTAGAGGAGCTGTGTGATGGGGAGGGCAAAGGACTTGTGGCGCATTGAGCACATGGTGTCATGGACCTGGTCTCCAAATCTTGGCCAGGGACATGAAAACAACATGACAAAAAGGTTAAACTTGACTTCCAACCTCTGATTCCTAGACCATTTGAATAGAGGTACCTCACAAAATACGCGGAACGCTGGAGTTCTCTACAAAGATCAGGATACATTACATCCCCTAAAACCACACTGACAGCTGAGACAGTCCGAATTCTAAGAAATCTCCTTTTTCCCTAGCCCATCCTAGCGATCCACTCTGACGAGGAAAGCGCTCGACCAGCCGGATGAGAATGAGTTTCAAAACGAAAGGGGTGGAAATTTTATGATATTTCGCATTCTGGACGGCCATAGTCTTTTGCTTGAAGAGACGTTTGAGGCGGTTCCTTACATGATAAGAGTTAAGCTGACTGTAATTCTGCCCACAACTCTAGGGGTGTACTTTTACCCCAAAAGTACAATGTAGAAAACCTCCTTAAAACAGCACGATCTTGTCAATACGTTTAGAACGTTCCGCAGTGCGTAATCTGCGCCACACACTGCAACACTTCAACTAGCAGAGAAAGGATAAAACATTTAAATGTTGATGAAGTTTGTTTTAAAACTTTTACTAAAAATAAGAGTCATGCACCTGTTGTTCTTCTTTATATACTTTATTTCCTTTCGTAGATTCCCTCTTGCTTAACCATTGGGTAAAGCCCAAAAAGAAGCCAAGCCTGGTGATGTGATCAGTTACCACTTGCAAAACAAATGTAACAATCCAGCATCCGACATACTTGGGTAGTAGGATGGCATCCCTCTCATAGGGAGAGATACAGTGAAACCAAAAAGCGGGGATGGAATACTGCTATCTACAATAAATGTTAATGTGACCCAACAGGTTTGAATTATAATGATTTTAAAGTTTTTTTCTTTTTTGTTTGTACAATTTTTTAGATGCTATGGATTTTTTTTGTCATTATTCACTGGTATTAAAAAGATAATTTCAGAACGCTGAAGAGTTTATATGAGATATCGTGGTTATGGGATAACCACACGTTGGAGTATATGAATGAAATATTGGTTTAGTCATGGTTTTCCCAACTACATATCCACTTTTATTGAGATTCTGAATAAATTTTATTTTTTGTTGACCAATCTTTGCTATGATGGAACTAATTGAAGCATGATAGAAATTTGTAGTCAAGTTTATTTAATTTATAAAATACTAGCTGATATACCCTGAATTGCTCGGGGCAAAAATACTTTCACGCCTAATATTTTTAATGTAAAAATACTTCATATAGTATCGCACAATAATTATAATACGCAAAATTCTTTTATCATTTGAAATGTTTCTTTTAATTAAAATAAGAATACCAATCGAACCAAAGGATTTTTATAAACGCCGAAAGCTAATTTTCTCTACGAGTTACTCATACTTGTTGTAAATATGTCAAATTTTGTTTCAAATGCTGAAGTATAAGAAAATATTTAATGAAGGTTTGTGACAGTTAATTAAGTAATTAAATTTCATTAGCAAAAATAAATAAAATAAGTTCATCCCGAAAAACAATGGGTAATCAGCTACAAAAAATATATTATTTGATTAATTGTCACTAAAGCTTCATAAAAATCTTCCGTATGTTTAATAGAATATGTGACAAAAATTTGAAGAAAATTTACTGAGTTATTTGAATTTAAATGTATCAGCTATGCAGAAGGCTGAAGCTTCATTGTCTTTGCTATGATGGGACGAATTGAATCATGATAAAAGTTATAGTCAAGTTTATTTAGTTATAAAACATTTTTATCTGCATTTGAAAATCATATCAGTTTTCTTTTGTAGGATCGAAATTCAAAACTGTTCACTTGTTATGCTGTGAATCAAGAGCTCGGAGAAACTATTCCCCAAACATTTTCTGTTAGTATTTTGTGTAAGTATTGCATAATTTCTAGTTTATCTCTAACCAGTTATTCAGATTTGGGTACTCTACAATATTAATAATCAGGAAAATCTCATTTATTAAGTGAATTTTCATTGTTTTTGAAAAATTAAGAAACTATATTATCTGTATAAATTATATATTTTATATTTTCATACAATTCATTGAATACGGAATATTTCCAAGTCAGATCTGTGTTAATGTAATGGAAACAATGAGTTACTGGTTACATGTTACATTTGGGTTCAAGGTTAAGAGATCTAGTAGCGCTCAATACGGACTTTTAATCACTCATAAATTGCCCAAACCTTCAGACAGTCCTCCAGCCCCAACCACTGGACCGATTTTGTCAATTTTTATTTCATATGGAAGCTTATGATATCTAGATTTGTCATCAAGGGTCGCCTGACACTCACCACCCTCCATTTACGAGCTAAATCGAAAAAACTCTACTCCACTATACGTTCTCCTATGAGGGAAAAAAACCTTCAGATAGTTTCCCAGTCCCAACTACTGGACCGATTTCGACAATTTTTATTTCATTTGAAATCTTATGGCCCCTGGATATGTCATCAAGGGTCGCCTGCCGCCCACCACCCTCCATTTTTGAGATAAATCGAAAAATAAAAATTGTGCAGACTTCGGTCCTTCAGCCTCTACAATCGTCAATTTATTTCGCTACGTTGCAAGCATATCCACAGGCCATCAATATTGCGATCAAACAGCTGGTCACCGAAGATGGCTAGTTTATAATTATTTTATTTTGTGTATGTGTTTACAAAATATTGTAGAATTTTCAAATAATGAAACTTCTGAATTTGCCTTTAATTTTCCTTTGCATTTTTGGTTCCATTTGATTTTGTCCCTTCAACTGATTATTTTTCAGTTTAATACTATTATGCTATTTCAGTTTCGTTCCTCACTATTTTAAATATATGAAATAGAATATATTTACTGTGCTTTAGATGCACCTGATCCTCCCAATATATTTGGATATACTGAGGGAAACGCTATTCAGGCTGGAAAATTGCAACGTCTTGCGTGCATTTCACAAGGAGGGAATCCATTGCCTGAACTGAAATGGTATAAGGAAAATGAAGAGGTAGGTGCAATATTCTTAAACAGAATAGAATTTTTATGTATGCAAACATACGGAATTAATTATGCGAAAATTATTCCAGTAATTTAAAACATAACATATTTAGTGAATGAAATTTATAACTTAGTTGCTGCTGCTTTGATGGAGTGCGAAAATATCTTCACTGATATGACATAAATTTAGCGTTACAAACTCACTGGGAAAAAATCAACATGATTGTTAAAACATTTACCTTACTGTTTTATTTTTAAATTAAAAAAAAAACATTATGTTTTTTTCTAGGCCATTTCCTTCGATGTGTTGGTTTGCTTTGATGTTATTCCAATCTGAGATGCTAGTGATAAATCAAATCAAATGAAGCCACATTAAGTTATTAAACACTTTGTGCATTTTCCGATTTCTTGAACGTGTCTTTTAATATTTTTTTCTATCAACTTCTTGTCTGAAGGGAATTGTTGCTTGATTATTTAGCTTTGTGAGATTTTATTTACATTTCCTGTACTGTTTTTAAGTTTCATTGGTTCTTTAACTCTTTAACAACGACACCGTTTTCCTCGCCATTCAATGATAAGCATCCGATAGCTCGAAACCGCCCGAACCGTCATTATAGGGTTATACCTCAAAGTTCATTAAATCCACCACCAAAATTACAAAAATTCTGTTTCTTAATCATCATAAATTAAAGAATGAATTAAAATCCCTGTTTTTAAATAATGACTATAAAAATGTTGCAATTAAAAAATTTTTTAAAATTTTGAATTAGGAATAACTCTTTGCGAAGGACAGTTCTTGTAATTCATCTGTTTATCAACTTAGACTGTTAGTTTTTTTTATCCTTCTCTAACTAAGGGAATGTATTGTTACGAGCCTGTAAGATCGCTTCCCTGTAACCCGGTAATTCTAGTCTTATGGTTGGAAAGAGATATTTACGGAGGTTTTCTTGAATACCGGGGTAAGTGTCAGCCAATGACAACTCGATCTTGACGACAAAACGAAAGTCCTTGAAAATGCTAGAATTTGCTCGCTATCTCTATTAGGTGCGAAGTTATGCAGATTCACCAGGAATTTCCCTGTGACGTCACATCCTGACGGAAAAGGGTATAAATACAGACCTCAACGAGGAAGGTACGACTTTGAACGTCTTTGGAACGTCTTTGAATCTCTTTGGAGTTTTGTCTGCAGTGGGAGCTGGTTAAACTGATAGAAGCCGAGCGGTACTGAAATTGCTATTGCTATTATTATTAGTGATTTTCCGTCTGTTTTTGTTGCCAATTTGTGCAATGGCTGTTCTTTTCATGTTACCTGTGCTTTGTGTTTTCCGGAATATTCGAGAATGAAGTGTCTTTCCCCATTATCCTACTTGTTGGACTGTTTTCATCAAACACTCACTGGAGGATTTTCGTAACAGTATTGATTCACAGCAAGCGATTGTTTAGGAGGAAAAATCAGCTTTTGAAAAATGGTCAATTTACATTCTTGACTGCCTTTGACTTCTTGCCTGTCAAAAAAAGCTTCAAAAATAAATATCTTCACATATTATTTAACTCTTAATTACTGCAAAAGTTTTCTTTTTCCCTCGAATACTTTTTAATTAAACAATTAGCTGGTAGAATTTGTTCTGGTTTATAGAAAAAGTTACTTGGGAATAATTAAAGCATAGCCATACTTATCATGAGCCAATAAGTGATGGATTTTATTGGAAGCTAATGAAATTCTATTACTTTTTTGGTCTTGTAAATTTAATTTATAACTATTCTCAATAATGTGTTTGGGTTAAATGACTTTCTGTTTTTTTAGGTCAGTAGTGCAGATCAAACTGTGAGTGGAAACATTGTGTCCAGAGAAATAGCTATTATTGCTAATGCAAATGATAATGGAGCAAAATATCACTGCAAATCAACTAGCAAAGCTATTGCAGAGCCATTGGTTGCTACAATCAATCTCACTGTGTACTGTAAGGTTTTAGATTTTGAGTGTTTTTTAAATTGTGTTATTTGTGAACTTTGCGATATGATAGATATATTTTTGGTGTGATTAAAAATTTATCAGCCATTGAAAGGTTTGATTTGAATACTACTTCCATTGAAGGGTTGGAGATAATAATCAACATTTGATATGTCTTGTTTTGATCATGACAATGCATTTGCTTGTGGTTTCTAAGAAATTTGCCATGAAAAACTTCAAACTTGAAATTTTTATTTCATTTGTATTTTTATTGTAAATTTACTGTAACTACCTTTTATGATTTATATTTAATCATGCTAATTTTTAAAATGTTTGAAAACCTATAAATAACACTGAAATTACAGAATTGACTCCTTTGGTGAATTTTCTTTATTTTGTTAATGATTTCTCTCATAACTAAATGAGAAATATTTCATTGATACTTTTCATTTAATATATCATTATCCTTCATTCTTATTCTTTTTCTTTGCCTTGTATTTGATTATATTTTTCATTAGCTTATTGCTTTAAAAAATATCCATCCAACAATGTATATCAAGTGCATTTGGCTGATTAACAAAAACACCTCACTGTTAGTATTTTATGAGTGATTTTATTTCATTTAATATATTATTTATATGTTTGCTGTGCAATAATTGGTTGGAAAAAGTTAATTGTGGTAATACATGTTGCAAATCCCTATTTTGGTCTTATAAAAAAAGACCCAATAATAAATTGTACGAACATCTGAGAATTAACTATTATTATTATTATATTTTTCTGTGCTCCTTTATGCTCTTCCCTTTACTTATAATCTCGTTATACCTAAAATTGTCTGCTATGGTTATTATTCCATTGATAGCAGTTTTCGTGACAAGTCTGGAAACACTATTATTGTATTGTCAAATTCCTTAATACGAAGATGGATAAAAAAAGTTTACAAGGGAAATAAAAAGTTATTTATTAACAATAGTCAGAAAATACAAAAGGGAATTAAGAGGCATACTTGTCGATCACTTTTCCACATAATCACCAAATCTATTCGGTCATTTATCTGAACGCAAGACCAAATTGTTTAATCGGCTTGGTAGCCCATTCAATTGAGCTAGTTCAGCTGTTTTCACATCACTGTTTGAAGAGAACCTTGTTCCAGATAAGTGTTTGGAGTCCAGATTGGGTGCCAAATCTGGGCTGTATGGGGGATGGATCCAGTCTTCCCACTGGCACTTCTGCAGCAATTCTTGAGTTTTGCGAGCAGTATGGCAATTGTCATTCATAGCAGAAGGATAACACCATCACTCAACATACCAAGGTGTTTGCGTTGGATGGCTTCACGATGTCCCAGAGACTATTTCCTTTTTCCGAAATTGAAGGAACACTTATCTAGAACAAAGTTCTCTTCAGGCTGATTTCTCAATGGGCAAAGAACACTTATCTGGAACTGGCTCAATGGGCAGGGAACACTTATTTGGAACTGGCTCAATGGACAGGGACGTGATTTCTACCACTAAAATACAATTAAGAGGCGTACTTGCCGATCACTTTTCCACATAATCACCAAATCTCTTTAGGTATAGCCTAAATAGATTTGGTGATTATGTGGAAAAGTGATCGGCAAGTATGCCTCTTAATTCCATTTTGCATTTTCTGCCTAATTTAATAAATCATTTTTTATTACGCTTGTAAACTTTTTTTTGGATCCATCCTCGCATTAAAGCCAGGTAAAGTAGGTTCAGTAAATCACTCACTTCTTTAATAAACACAACATTTTTTTACACTAAATGAACACAGATATACATAATATTTAACATAAGCGATATCACAAGCAACTATCGAGCAACTACGAAGCGATATAACAAACTATCTGTTGCCAGAACACTAAAAACAGAGGTTTAAAGACAGATGATTAACAATTCATCTAGAACAACTATTATTTGCTCTGATTGCCTTGAAAGTCTATATTTATGTTTAAAGACTTTACTGGTATTTGTGACTTATTGCACTTTTGATTATTCTATATAAAAATATGTACTACTACTTATTATACTGAGATTTAGCCTGTTAGATTTGATTTTTAACAGTATTGAACTGTCATTTGTTTGTAACTACTCTTTAAACACATTGTATTTTTTCACTACTTTAACTTAATAACTAGGTAAATTAAAGTAAAGCAGCACTTTCCTACTATTACCTACTATTAATGAAAGTACTACTTATTAATAGTAGTACTTTCTTTATAGTACTTAAGAAGTACTATAAAGAACTACTTCTATTTTTACTAACTAAATGAAGAAAATTGGAATAAATTGCATTTATGATTTTACGCACTGAGCTTGTTTTTAATTTAAAAATTCAAAAAATTGGAAATGAGAAATCATTTTATTATCATTTTCTTTTTCTAGTTCCTCCAGTTAGCTTGCAACTTAAAGTGAAGCCTAAAAAACCTAAAACTGGATCTGAGGTAATTTGCAGCAATGATTTTAAGCGTTTTGCCACTCTATTTGCTGATAAATATAAAATTAATTCAATTATTCAATGGATGAGATGCTTGTATAAAGTTACCTAAACGTGAAAATTATCACTTTAGGTGCGGCTTACTTGTGAATCCTCCAGCAGCAATCCAGCTGCAAATATAACATGGTGGAAGGGGAAAAAGAATGATGTTCAGCTAACTCCCACAACTGTTTCTGTATCTCCAGCTGAACATGGAGGTGTTATTACAAAGGCCACTTTCACTATGGAAGCAACTCCTGATGACGATGGTTCGATGTATATATGTCAAGCAACGAATGAAGCAATTCAGCAGAGTGTGCATGATACCATCTTTTTAAGTGTGTTTTGTAAGTAAGAAGTGATGATATTAGATAACGACTACGAAATCACATTTCAGGTTTCTAAATGAACCCTTTACATTTACTCACATATTGCTTACATTATCTATTACAGTGGACGCCGCTTCCCAGATAGCAATTTTAGTTTGCAGCAATCTCGCTCTGCAAGCTTGATACGGCAAGAGTGCAAGCTTGAAACAAGTTATTGCAAACGAGTTAGTCACCACGCGTCGAAATTGCAGCAAGCTTGTTGCGTCAAACTCATTGCAAACTATAGCAAAAAACGGAGTACGTCGACAAACATCGGATTCGAACTCCCGACAACCCACATCATAGCCAGGCGCCTTAGCCACTCAGCCAGCGGAACGCTGATGGAGAAGATAGGTTGCGCTAATAAATCGTGCATCTACACGTTTTATTTTGAACTGTTTTCTTGATTTCATTAATTTTTTAAATTTTCAGTTGAGAATATGATTTGAAGTCAAAGAGCGAGAGAGAGCGATTTTCGCTAATAACTAAGTTTTGCTAGTAAAATAAATTATGAAATTAGGGTTCAAAAGTAATTACTTTTAAAATGGGACAAAATGTAAGTTATTATTTTTCAACAAACATTGACTGTTTTTTAGGTTTAATTTTGTTTTTGTATGTTAAAATTTCAACATTAAGAAAAAGGCGATATATAGTTTTCTTTAAAGTGAGAGTTCTATATTTAGTAAAAAGATGGAGAATTTTTTAAAATTTTTTTTATAAAAAGACGTAGTTATATAATTGATTTATTGAATTAATTAAAAGAACGACTGTCTAGGGGGTGCTATTAAAAATCGGACGTTTTTTAAAAACAAAGACAAAGATCAAAACCAGATATATAGATACAACTGTATCAAGGTAAGTGTGCTGTATCAACTTCACAGCAAACTTGTTTTGCAAGTGGGTTGGTTGATCATGCTTTGTTACTTTGCATGAAGTTGCCGCATCAAGTTTGTCACGACAAGCTAATATCAAGAAAAGTAACACTTGCTATAAGTGTACATGCTATCTGGGTTGTGGTGATCACTTTGGGTCCAGGCTAAGGTGATCACTACATACGAATGATCAGTACATCGAAAATGCCTCAAAAGTAATACAAATCTATAGGTATACAAGGATAGCAGAAAACCAGACCACACTACATTATTGGTATGTACTCGTTCGTTTTAAATAGAAGAAGAATATAAATAATTTTTTAAACTTCCTTATAAAGGTTATCTCGAGATAACCCCCTTTTTTAGCATCTTTTGGACAAAAGGCTCTTATGAATAATGCTCATCAAAAGATTCAACATGGTATTGGACTAATCTCCTTAAATTTCGCAGAGTTTCTTGGCCTGATAGTGGTTTCTCTTCTGGCCCCTCTTCGACGTCATTGTTTTCATGCTCTGCGGCGTCACCTCATCGAAACCAATCTCTACAAACGAACTGTTGATCACTAGAACCGGAGTTTTTACTTTCTCGTATACGAAGTATACAAAGCGAAAGTATTGTAATCGTTAAAAAAAAAATCGAACTCGAGATTTTGACGAATCTCCACGTTTTACCCTGAGTCCGAAAAACATAATTTTGGAATTATGTCTGTCTGTGTGTCTGTGAACACGATAACTCGAAAACTATTAGAGCTACGGGGATAAAATTTGGTATGTGATCTTGACACATAATTTGTAGGATTCTATCAAATTTTGGATAAAATCCGTCTAAGGGAAGTCTTCTGTCTGTCCATTTTCATGTGAACACTGTAACTCAAAACCTTGAATAGCTAGATGGATAAAATTTGGTACACAGTTTTATAATCATGAATGTAGGTCCATATAAAATTTCGGGCCAAATCCGTCAAAGGGTTGACTGTCTGCCGGTCTGTGTAATCGCAAACTTGTGAACACAATGACTCTTTGAGATAATGACTTGGATATATGAATTTTGATATGTGGCCTTCTAACCTTAATTGTAGATTTATGCCCAATTTTCGTTTCAATCCATTAAAAAAGGTGTTCAAATCGCATATTCGGTTTAAAATGCACATTGCGACTGTGCTTTGGCGAGCGTTTCTCTTATTTTACTCAAGTTTGTATGGTTTTTTTTTACCTTGGCGGTCTACGAAGGAAATTATAGCGAGCGGCAAGCATGCGCTTCGGAAATTATGGCAACCCTAAAACTAAACTTCGTTCTGATATTCTCCAGATGGAGGCCTGTGATTAACCAGAGGTATGGTGAAATCTTGTGTGATATCTATAGTAAGATTTCGCACTCAAAAACGTTAAATCACAGAGAAGAAGTTTTCTCTGTGCGTTAAATAAAGTTGTGGTACCTCAGCGCGCATAAAAATTGCGAACATACGCAATTTGTTTTGCAAAATACTAAGATTTTGGGAATTCATATATTTTATATGTTTCATTGTAAATCACCATTCATAATTTTTTCCTCAAAATAACCAGGCCTTGAGTAAATACCCCAAAAATCTTTACCTACCCACTGGGTGTTTACCCACCCCACATTACTGGTCGTATGCGAGAAAGTTTCGGGGAGGCCACTCCCGCTGGTTTTCTTTGCGTTTAGCTACTGGAGATCCGTTCCACGCTGTTTTGATCAATACAACCGATTGATTGTTACATCCGTGATCAGCACAAGTGGCGACTATTGTACTTAAATATTCCTACCCTGATATTTTAAAAATTTTATGCTCACATCCTGTATAACATCATAATTACCACGAATGCAAGCCCAATTAAATTGTATATACACTTCATGAGTGTTATAAATAAAATGATACGAAATTAATATCGTCACAGAGATGCAAAGAATTGCAGAATCCAGTTTAACAAAAAAGCAGATTTATTCATTTGAAGTATAACACAAACAAACTTATCCGCAGCTCGTGGGATTCAGCTTTTATACATTCAAGGAATATTTCATCCAGAATTTTGAAGAAAGATCTAGAAGTCTTTACAACATGACTAAATAATAAATAGCAAGCGCATTTTAGAATTAAAATACTCCTGTGGTCGGGATTCGAAGCACAGACAATCAGGTCAACAGTTTAATGCTTTACCTCAGGGCCATGGTGACTGCTGGCGAAGTTTCTTTGTGAGACATTATTTTGAGGCTTTGGAAGATTCTAATGGAATGTGCAGGATAGGCAACTGTTTATTTTCTTGTGACAATCTAGTACACATCAAAAATTTAAAAAAAAAAAATGGGGTAAGTTTGCATATCTGGGCTCAACACTAAAATTATTAACATTCAAGCCAATTTCAACAAAGCAATGAAAATGACAAAACAAGTGTTTCATCAAAAGCAACGAGAATGTTAAAAAATGAACTGTTCAAAGATGAAACAAAAGTTATTACTTTGTACTAAAATATATTTTTGTAAAAAGCCTGGTTTTCTAAGAAGGTAGATCTTTTAAAACAAAAAAGCTCTAGTTTTGTTAGTCTAAATGCAGTGCTTAAAGATACCCTGAAACTTTCATGGGCCTACTCCTTTATCTTACTACTTTTTCTGATTTTATAGAATTCTATTTCTGCCATTGCAAAACTATACAATTTGATTTATTTTATCAATATTGTGCGAAATAATGATATTATAAATTTGATCTGCTAAATTGCTTAATGTCATCATCTTTGAAAACAAGTGAAATCTGACTAAAGTTTATGCATTGAACCATTTCAACTTTGATCTTTTAGCCATTCTATAAGATAGTGCAACTTGTAGCATATACCTGGTTATTACTGAATATTAACAATTTTTTTTTCAAAATTTATTGTATTTCAAGAGATTAAAGTTTTACATAAAAACATACCAATCTATACTGAAATGATATTTTTAAGTTTCCTTTAATTAACTGAAAAGTTGCTTAGATATTTTTTATTTTCTTTTAACAAATCAATTTCTGCTTTCCAGACAAACCCATTTTTACTATTTCTGACTCTGTAACATATGAAGTGAAGGAAAATGACTCAAAAGTAATTGACTTGAATGCTAAAGCCAATCCTGATAAGATAACATATCAGTGGAAGAAAGGTAATGAAGCCATTGAGGAAGGTCCTGTGCTTAATATCACTTCCGCAGAAAGGTCACACTCTGGAGAGTATCTGTGCCAAGCTTCAAATGACATCGGAGAATCTACTGTTACTGTAATTCTTAAAGTATTGTGTAAGTTTATTTTAAACTTAAATTATTGTAAAATCTTATTATTAAAACCATATCCTCTGTGTATATTTTGAATTTTTACAGTTATATGTTTGTAGTAAAATACTTTTGATATACTTAGATCACTGCAAAGAATCCAGGATTCGGTCAGGGGGGGCTGAGGTATAAAAATTGTATCAGTAGTCGACGAATCAAACCCTGTTGGCTTATATAAGCCAAAACATTTAACTTTACAGGCTTTCCTCCTGGATAATAAGAATAATAAAGAAACTACAATATTTCTCGATAATTTAATAAAAATGACAATGAAATAACTAGCCAAAAAAATGTTTTCGACCAACGCCACAAGTGCAAGTGAATGACTAGAAAAGTGGAAAATTCGAAAGTCGTCAAGTCAGAAAGCAATGTTGTCACGATTTAATATTTTTTTAAATGAAAAATTAAGATCAAACAATTGTGGTGATTTTAAATTAAATCAAGATTTTGGTTTAGTTCCTGGGGGCCGTCTGACAGCGCCCCTGATTCGCCACTGTTTAATACTACAATTGAGCCACATCAATGGCTCAGTTTTCCATGAAAATTATTTGTTTAAATACCATAAATCTGTCTGTAAGCATAAATGTGTAGAGAACTATTTATCAAAAGTTTTTTTAAAAAATAGCAAATTATTTTATTTAAGAAGAGCAATACGTAACTGAACGAGAAGTAAATGA
>BGPR01011185.1:17003-49636 GCA_013235015.1 Araneus ventricosus
TTATTAATTTCAAATTAATTAAATTTTTATTAAATAATTATTAATTTTAAATTAATTAAATTTTTATTAATTAAACTTTATTATGTGAAATTATTGCTTGAGCCCCCAAAGCCCCCCCTGGATCCGCCCGGGCGCCTCGCCTCCTGTCGAAGTTGCTGTTTAAGAGCACACCATAGGATTCAAAAAATTCTTTCTTCTAATTTGCATTCCTGAGCCAATCCTGAAGCCCCTAAGCCACTAGTGGTTTCTGTTTTTTTCCTTTTTGTCGTCTGCATTTTCAAGACTTGTTACTAGCTTGTCCTCCTTGTGAGATCTGTAACCGTCGTTATATAATTTTATTTACCTGCTATATTGTATCTCCTTATAAATGATTGTTAAATTTATTGTAAATGAGAGAAGAAAACAATAGTAGAGCCCAAAAGTTATAAATGAATTGAAGGGAATGAGAACTTTAATCTTCAATTACTTGAAAAGAGGTAAAAGAACTTCCTTGTTTCGTCTTTCAAATCCAAATTTTAAGAAAATAGCTGATATTTTATTTAACTGATAATCAATATACGCATAAATCATCTTTAATTTTATCCACATTGCGGGTATTTAGTCTGCCAGTGGAAAAACAAAGTTTTACGAAATTATATCTAGTCATGTTTAATTTTAAGTAGGTTTAACGCATTGTCTGCATTTTCATTCTGAAATTATAATATATTAATCAAGATTTAGCTAATCTATCACTATTGAAAATTTGATGAACGAAATTGGAGAAACAATTGACATTTTAGTAATTTATTCTTAAATTTTAATGTTTGTACCATTTTGAGGAGATTTTAGGCATCATTTTGAACTTTTATATTTTTCGGATGAGTTCAAAAATTAATCTTAAGTAGAAAATTTTCTGTCGCAGAAATGTCCCTATAGAAGTGTTTTTAAGTTTCACCACCAAAGACTGAAATAAAAATGTTTTAACTTTTCAAAAGGAATCAAATAAAATGCTGCTGTAACTTTTTTCAAAACGATGCACGAAATTAAGGAATCTTTATAAATAAAATAACTAAAGAATACAAAAAATGAAACCAGCCCATTAAATATTTATGAATGATAAAATATCCATTCAAAAGTATTAGTTTTAGAGAAAGGAAAATTGTATATTTTTATCCAATAAACACGAGAGCTTTTTATTTAAATCTACTGATAACCGAAAAATAATGGAAAGTTTTAATTTTATTTGTTTCAGAACAAAGAAAGCAATACCCAGCGGCATTTATGGGCGGCTTGAAAAAAAGAAAACAACAAAAAATGATCAGCTACAGTGTTGTATCATTATAGTTCACCTAATCTTTAAATATAACGTTGTAACAGAATCACTTTTACGCAGCTTAAAAATAATTCAAATTCTCGATTATCAACGTTTGCGGTACTTGAAGAACCAATAATGTTTAATAAATAACATTAACGTAGGTATTTCTTACTTTATATCCACTTGCCTTTCCCGAAGGAACCTCTCTCACAATGTCTTTTATGCAACACTTAAGTGCGAACCATTGGGGTTTCCAAAAGATTTAAGAAAAAAGAATGAGTTTAAAACACTCCATCGTGGTCATCTGAAACAAAATATTGTGGTCTCAAACTGCTCCGTTATGACCAGCAATAAAATATTTTTGAACATTTATTTTTTTTATATCATTCTCCCGTTTCGCGCCATTTAAAAACGTGAAAATATGATGTCGTCATATGTATGCTTGCAATTTCCCATCACCGATGTAAAAGCTAAGTAGGAAAAAAAGATATCTTATCTTCATAATCCAGACTCTCTGAAGGCTTTTAATGTTTTTTATGCTCCTTCATGCATATAGATATATTGCCAAAGCATTCTCTACAGCAGTTGCTATTTCGGAAGTATTTTATATATGAAATCATTGAGATGAGATTTTATGTGATACTAAATTTTCCTTCTTCAATGTATTGATTTCCCTTAAATGCTTTTATAGGGTGGTACATTAAGTTTATGTAGAATAATTCAATTTTGTTTTCATTGTTTTTCTTCTTGTGTAGTTCTGAAAACGAGCGAAGGAATTGGGCAGTGTCAGGCATTGATTGTCATTGCATTTTTTTCCTTCCTTTATCACTTGTTCCTGTATTAATAAAGATGAACTCAAAGGTATTTTTCTTTTCTGAAAAAGAAAACGCTTTTTATTTTTGTGTATATTTTACATTCTTATAAATAAATGTTTTCGAAAATACTTGGACCATACTTTCTCAATATTTATTTGGATAGTAACTTTTAATTGTTATTCGACGCATCTTACTGAATTCAAATTTAAAATAAAAGAAAATGAATTTACTTTATTATTTTGGTTTAGATTAATAACTTATTATTCCATTCCCTATTGCAAATATTTTACCTTTAATAGTTTGATAAAATCGAAATAATTTGTTAAAAATGAATCCAGTTATTTGTCTCATAACTCTCTCGATCTCTTAAATGTGATATTAAGATATGAAAATATCTAATGCGATCCGAAAAATTTCTTATTTTATTTGTCAAAGCAGTATAATATATATACACAATCGTAATAATTTACATAGCTAAAATAGCCTGTGAAATATTTCAAAAAATAATTAATTAACCTAAAAAGATATTTAAGGAAATAAAACTTTACGGTAACAATTAGTTTTAAGTTCTTGGAGGAAAATTTACTTTTCTTTATGTTAAACATTTTAAAGAATAATAAAAAAAGATTAAACAAAATTAAATGAGAAATTTGAGTGTTTTTAGTTTCGTTTGATGTTATATTTTCTTTTTTTACACTTAATGTTTCATTTATATAAAATAAAATGTTAAGGGGAGTTGGAACATTAAGTCCGTTAATCCTAACCCTGTTACTTCGATGTACGTTTTCTCAAAATCTGTTATAGATTCATGTTTAAAACTTTTTTATATAAGTTAAATACATATTTCTCATTATATTTAATTGATTTTTAAAAAAATTCAAAAATTTATTTTTTACAAATTTTTTGTGTCAAACCAAAAAATGTGAAATTGGCCATTTCGAAGTACTTTTCCTCAAAATCTGATATAGATATATGTTTCACACTTTTTATACAAGTAAAGTACACCTTTCTCATTATACTGAAATGAGATTTAAAAAAAATCAAAACTTTATTTCTTACAATTATTTTGTGTCAAAATAGGGTCTAATTAAGCATTTTGTAAATTTATAAAAAAATTAATAATTAACCAAAAGTTCATTTCATTAAAATGAGAAAGGTGCACCTTACTACTATAAAAATTTTAAACATGTATCTATAACAGATTTTCAGAAAAGGTACATCGAATTGGCCAATTTCACATTTTTTGTTTTGACACAAAAAAGCTTGTAAAAAAATGAATTTTTGAATTTTTTAAAAAATCAATTCAATATAATGAGAAGGGTGTACTTTACTTATATAAAAAAAATTCAAACATGAATCTATAACAGATTTTGAGAAAAGGTACATCGAAGTAAGAGGGTTAGGGTTAACGGACTTAGGGTTCCAACTCTAAGATTAGTTACGGATTTTCAATGATTTACATGAAGGTCAAAAAAGGATACAAGAATTTCTTTATACAATTCGCTTAAATCTCCATAATATGAAAACAATGTTCGAATTTCTCAAAGATGCGATAAATACTGATATTGATTCTAGGAAACTAAAATACTCTTGAGAATGTATTCGTCACAGACCTAAAAATAAATTTTATTGAATGTTATTCAATGTTGTTCGATTCAGTTAAAAAAGAAAAAAGAAGTCCTGCATAAAAAAGAAAGTAAAATAAAATAAATACATAAAAGACTATTTACCCAACTTATTCAACGAGAATAAAACGTTTCTACTCCTTTCAAGCTTCACACACAGCATCATGCGGCTGTCAGCTGTTCTTTGAAAACTGCAAAATTATCAGCTCTTAAATGGTGAAAATACAAAAGAAATAAAATGTGTATTCAAATTTTTATTATTAACATCTTATCAAGTTTGCTATATGGCATTTCTTTTCATTTTAATGTGCACGCACACTTATGTCCACAAAAGTTAAGTAAATGATCTCATAATTCTAACTGACTGACCGAAGCGAGGTCTCTGCTTCAACTCCACAGTTCGGCATTCCGTCTGTCTATAAATGTTTTGGTAAGAGCCTCGACCAAATGTGTTTTTCGAGTTTTCCTCACATATAGCATAAATGTTCCTTGAAGCCATACAAAAACCACGTATTTGTAAAAAAAAATTATTGTTTGAAACCGTTTGTAGCTGGTGGTCGATTTATTGGTTTCAATGTGTTGACAAGTTTGGCACGATTAAAACATTTGAATCATTTTGTAATATTCAAGAGACATTTAATTGTAATATCGTTAATACTTATAAAAGCAGACGTTTAATCGTAATATATTTTGATAATATTTATAAAAGCAGACATTTAATTATAATTTTGTTAATAATTATAAAAGCAGATATTTAATTATAATTTTATTAATACTTATAAAAGCAGACATTTAATTGTAATTTTGTTAATACTTATGAACTCTGAATTTCGTGAACACTGATAAAACCATAGACTTGTGTAAATGATTCGCATTCGAAGAAACAATGGCTAAACTTTTAAAGACTGCGACTGAGTGCAGATATTAGGCCTTTTTTTTCCTTTGGACGCGAAGTCTACTTTTTACAAAACTACCAGTAGTTTACTCTCTCTGAAACATAAATTTTAAAAATTTGAAAACTTTCTTTAGATTCGCAACTATTTCAAATTCATTCTGTCCTAACTTTTTCGACCAAAGAATGAAATATTTTATTGCAATGTATTATACATAAATGTTAAATCCTTCTCTTGCTTAAGTGAATTGTATACCTAACAAAATAAACCAAACAAAATACCCATTAATAGCCAACTAACTCTATAATTTATGATAATTTGAAGGCAAATTTCAAAATTTCACATAAATAATCACAAAATGTGTCTTTTTCACTTTATGCATGAAACATAATATAATATTAGTTTGGAAATTGTTGTGTATTCGTCATTTCTTCTTTTTCTACACTAAAACATTAAACCATATTTTAAACAGAACGATGGAAAAGAAAATACAAATTGGGCAGATTTAAAATATGAAAGCAGAAATTTATAGACTTTTTAAGTACACAATCTTATATAGTATCATACCTTCAAAACAATAAGAAACAATATTTTCCGTTAAGTCAATTCAGTTTAAAATAGTTCATTGAAAATGAATTCATTTTGATATCTGTAATATTTCCTCTGAAATTGATTCATTTCGCCTTAAATATAAATTACTTAAAGCTGATTCTGAATTATATACCGTTTTCGTTGTAAACTTTACTGGAAGTGCGTTATAATTAAAACATTTCAAATAAGAAATCTGACTGAATGTTTTATAAACAAATGCAAGAATTTTAAAACATTCTTATCTTTGGTGAAATAATTTAAGAATTCAGTAAAAAGTAAGTACTTAATTTATAGAAATCTGTTCTTTACGTTGTAAAACGCACTGTGTCAACTCGAATTCAAGATAAAAGATTAAAACCTGTTTTGCAAAAATATAATTTTTGTCAAACAAGCTTTACTTAGAAATAAACACAGTCGGAAAATGAAATTAATTCTAACAGTACAAGTCATTCTAGATACCTCATGATTCCAAATATCTTAAATTATTTCATGGAACCTTTGCCACTTAAAAGATGTTTTCGAAATTCGGGTATAAAAAACGTTCGAAATTCAAAACTATTTGGGAAATATAAAACAAAAATACATAAATAATCTGAATCGCACAGAAGAAAAATAATGATACAAATGACATGCTGAGCGTAAAACAACTTCAACCTGCAGAGCAAAATACAGAGATATGTAACTTTTTAACCATTTTTCAATTTCATTTTTTCTATGTGAACTAATCAAATGAATTGTTCGATTAAGTGTTTTTGCAAAAAGCAAAAAGGAAGTTGAAAAGACTAAAATAAGTACTAATAGATTAAAAAGAATTTTTGAATGAAAACATTTTTTAATTTCGCTCTAAATTGCTTGTTTAAATAAGCAATATTTTTTGTCATAAAAAATTTGCAGAATCTCCAGATTTTGTTATTTCCGTTTTCAAAAACATTAGAATTTGTAAAAAAGAGGTCGATAACATAAGAAACTTTTATCTTATTCAAACGGGATTTTCATTTTCTCTTTTTTTTGTTTGGAGAAAAGCTAATAAATGCTTATTATAGAAAAATAAAGGTTAAATGTGCTATTTAATCGATGAATTAAAAAAAATTATCACTCTCTGTTATAAAGCTCTCATTCAAAAAACAGTATTCGAGTTTATTTTTAAAAAAGAAAAAGATGAAGTTTCTTTTGAAAGATTTTAATTAATTCTTTTGCAATTTCGGAGATAAAAAAACTTTAAATCTTTTTTTTTTTTTTTTTTGAAAATTCGGCTTTTTTTCACTAACCATTTTACCTGCATATTTGCATTTATATTTCATTTTTAATAAATTCGTATAGTCTTTTCAAATAAGTAATGTGAGAAATTATAGAAAACAATGCCTCAAAATTTCTTTAATTGCTCCTCAAAGCATAAAAGCAATCCAATTTCATCCAATGGATGTACTATAAGATGGCGAGCAGCGTAATGTTCTACCGCCACTAGAAAAACCCTGAACAGGGTTGCCTCAAGTAGATGAGTCGAAGAAAGGAGAGAAACGGGTATAGTATGTTCTGCAACATTTGGCAAACTAAGTACAAACCTGAACAGGGTTGCCTCAAGTAGATGAGTCGAAGAAAGGAGAGAAACGGGAATAATATCTTCTGCAACATTTGGAAAAATAAGCACACATTTTTAGACGAGGAATTCGATTTCGACAGAAGAACAGAGCGAAATGAGATCTCCGCCGGCTTCATCTGCTCCAAATGAAATAAAACCATTTTTTCTTCACCCCCAAAATGAAGTGGAATATCCCGTTTCCATAACGACCGCCACCAGCACGTCCGGTGTCTGGGGATTTTCTCGTGCCGATAGGACAGTAAACCACTGGATTACGGGAGGTGTGTTCGTGAAATTTAATAATTTTTATGAGCTTCTGAGGCCTCACAGTGTTGTTTAATAGCTTACTGGCTCTTACTTTAAAGTTCTACTGTTGTTTTCATACCTTTTTAATCGTATTTCCAAGAATTCTAATTATATTATTATAATAAGCCCTTTTAAAACATGCAATATACACATGCAAAAAAATATATTTTGCAATTTCTTCTACAAGATTTCTTAATGGGGTTATTTTCATGAAAACGCAAGTTATGTTTTAAATCTAAGATATCTTAAAGCAATTTTAAAAAATGAGGAAATGATAGAACTGTTTTATCATAATTATTGAATATCAACAGAAAAGAAAAACAGGAGGATTAAAATTTAAGAATGAAGATTACTGACAACGGAGAACGCGTTTGGTAAAGAAATACATGTAATAGCTACAAATTCAAAACAAAGGAAGAAATGTCATAAAATCTCCCAGCCTACAAAATTTTTTGTCCTAAGATTATTCGAATATTAACATTTTTCAAACATTTTATGCGGACTTACCTTCTGTATGAGAATAAACACTTATTCTGATAAGATAAGGTCCTCTAAATAATTTTAGGTGTGAATAAAATCCCAAAATGTTTTTATGAAAGCTTATTTTTCTCTTAAACATTCTTCTATTATCTACCTTGAATGCCTCAGAAACACATGCAAGATATTCAAGAGAGGTATAAAAAATAATTGTAATGCAAACTTATCAGCATTTTAATCAGAAGTAATGGTATTTTTCTCAAATTTAACTACATTTTTGAATAAAAAACTGTTAACATATTAGCTTCAAAATTTACAAAGTAAATATATTCTTAACGGTGTGGACATATATACGAAGTAGGATAAAAGGTTTGAAACATCAACTGAATAAAGGTGTATAAAGAGTGCTTTTGTGTATAAAGATGCATATACATACATTCATTCATTATTACGTAGGTAATGCATTTTTAATGATCTTATGTGTTCTAGCATTATTTCTAGACTAGCAAGAAATTATTTTTAATATATTTTTTCATTTATTAGAAAAAAATTGGTGAAACTAGAAAAATACCCATAAAATATAAACATCCTGTGATAAAATAACAGAATCCTTTGAATGTTTACTTTAATATATTTGAGCGGAATTTTTAATGATTTTATTTTTTATTTAACTTTTTTAATGATTTCTTTGTAACATCAACATTTATGAAATTTTATGTTTTTTTCACTTTTTTAAGCAACATATTTATAGTTAACTTAATTTTCTTTTGATAACATAAAAACTAGGCTTTTCAAAATGATATCAATTTTACTTGTAAAGCATTCAAGAGAAAAATCAGCCCGTGGTTACACAAAATTATATACTTCGCAAAGCAGACAGAGATAGACTTTAAAATATTTTAATATTTTTAACATGTAAATTTTTAAATTTATGTATTTTATTTTAAACATTCATTTCTCCCTAAGTTCGTTAACGGACTTATTGTATATCCATACTCATTTTCATTTGACGAGCAGCTCTTTCAAATGGACAGGAAATTTTGCAACTCATCTATCTTTATATGAGTTTTCTTTGAAACAGAAAATACTTATTGCGCAATTTATTGATTCCTTTTTCAAATCTTAATTGCACAATATCAATTTTGTTTCTAGACATGATGAATATCAACTCTGTGAGAATTTCTAACATCTTCGCAATTCTATTGCTAGAAAATTAAGAGAAGCGATTGAGAGTTTCGATGTATATTCATGATAGAAGGTTACGATATACTGATCTCATAAATCAAATCAAATCAATTATAAATTGATCTCATTTAATATTTAGTTTCATTATTGAAACAGAAGCTAATCTGAGTCAAAATTATTAAAATGCTTAAACTTTTTATTCGAAATTTTCAATGTGTACAAACCATGTCCTATGTCCATTCAACCGGTTCCCTTCTGTACTTCATACTTTATTTGCACACTGGAAGTTGCTCTCCTTGAATGAAACAAAAATCAGATTTGTAATAAAAAATTAATTAATGCATTGATAACTAAGTCTAAATAGCATAGTAATAAAATGATTGCATGCATTGAAAAATAAAAAAAGTGCGCATTTGAAGACGGGTCTTGTGGATAAAATTATATCCAGTTGGTATATAAAAAAATTTGAAAATTTTTTAAGAACAAATAATTTGTTACATCTATGGAATTGTAAAATAAAGAGGGTAAAAAGAAGAGAATTTAAATCTTATTTTTACATGAGAATTCTCATAATTGCTTAGTTACTAAAAGAGCAACAATCATCGTATTTGCCACTTTTGGACAGTTTTGATAAAACCAAATAAAGCTGATGTTATAGATTTAAAAACACAAGGTAAATGTATGAAGCTAATAATTTTTTACTCTCTTCCCCTTAACAATCAGCTTTGAAAACAAGATTATATTCTTTTTATCTTTATTGTAATTCAAAAGAAAGTAAATATCATATTAACAGTTGAATTTACAAGTTGCCTCAGTAACATCATGTAACTAATATGCTGCATTCTGTATTTCTGACTGCAAATCAGATGCAATGTACATACCAAACTATACACGGATGTGCTCATATTTGCAATATTTAGAGCATGTGTAACATCTCAAGAATGTAAAGCAACATGTTATCAAACTAATGGTGCAAATGCTAGACGCATCAGTACTGGAACGTTCCAAACGTCTCTTCAAACAAAAGACGATGGCCGTCCGAAATGTCCGAATATCGTTGCGAAATTTCCACCCCCTTTCTTTAAATGTGATTCATTTCTCACCCGCTTCGCTCACTTTCTTCTTTAAAGTGGCTCGCCCAGATGGGTTCGGGGAAAAGGAGGGCTTTCTTAGAATTCGGACAGTACCAGCTGTCATTGTTATTTCTGAGGAGGGGAGGGGAATTTCCCTTATCTTTGAAAGAGGAACTCGGACGTTCCCGTATTTTGAGGTCCCTCTATTCCAATGGTCTTAGAATCAGAATAATAAGTAGATCTTATGCAACTATGCTGTGGTGGCAAATTGTAATGTCGAATCATCTTTCCCGGGTTTGGATTCGAAATCTTATGGGTTTCTTTTACAAGAATGAGGAACTTCTCTTCAAATCATTATGATATGTTAAATATTTCTTTTCTGCTTTATTGTTGTTTCTTATATGTTAGTTTGTTATTTATTACGTTTACAACTGTTTAATTTCTTGTTCATTGTCATTCTAAAGTCAAAATTGTTAAAAAATCTAAAATTTTAAAGTTTTTTCCATTAATAAAATACACCCAAACGACAGGGAGCCGTTCAGGCTCCGAGTGCGGCGGTATACTGTCGTGATATGGATAAAGATGCATCAGCAAATAAATCTAATGCATTTCACGTTCGCTTACTCTTCAACCCATTATACGCCAAAACTCCATTATTTCACTTTTTCAAAAAAATTTCAATAATATGATAACATGAAGGAAATATGAAAGAAAACGCTATTTCTGAAGATTTTTAATTAAACCGATTAATTAAATTTTAAATTAGAATTAATTATCTGTTTAATTAGAAAAATGATTTGTATTGGATTTGTACCTGGGTAAACCTTGAGTTTAGGGCGCCGGCCTGCTTCTCGCCAATTTTTCTTGGCGCAATTTTATGTGCCGTCGCCAAATACTGTTTTGGATGTGCAGTACGCTTTTTATTGCTCTCTTGCGCATACGTCACCTGAAAACGAGAGATTGAGCACGCAATGCCTGGAGCATTTCAAGTGTGTACCGGGCAATTTTTTTAACTTAAAAAAACATAAGCGGCTTCGCTTTCAGCATAACAGGAAACTAGTAGCTCCGCTTTTTCATTGAATGTTAGGAATCCTCGTTTTTCAAAAAATTCCGAAAACGAAAATTTCCGCAGGCAATGCCTGCGGCATTTCAAGCATGTACCGGGCAAATGTTTTAACTTGAAAAAACATCAGCAGCTTCGCTTTCAGCATAGCGGAATAATCGTAGCTTCGCTTATTCATTGAGAAACGAAACACAGAATAACATACAAGGTACTGAACCCATATTCCATCCGAAGAATTCCAAACGAAGTTTTATTCAAATTCGAATTTATCGACCAAATGCATCGAAGAGTTGAACAAAACAGTCCAATCGAAACGTGACGCAAGATAGCCTGATAAGCAAACCACCGATGAAATGATCAATTTGTGAACATGCGCGCTTGTCACATGTTAAAAACATTTAGACGCAACCAAAACAAATGTTCTCTCATCGCCGTTCTTGGCGGCAAAGATTTGGCGATCCTAAGAGAAACGAAGTAGGGGGGCACCGTAAACTCCAGATTAACCTATACCTTTTATAGCAGTCAGCTCAAGATCCAGATCCAACGATTAAAGCTAAAAATTGCACTTTCTAGGTGAAAATTAAAAAGAAAACACGCGACCCAAAAGGGAAAATGGTAGATAATGGGTTAATAGAGTAAGTTTCCGAGTAAAATGTGCGATTGTTCAAGAATATTGCAGCTTGCTAAATGTGTACGATATATAATCTTTCTTTAACCTAGTCATTGAATTATTTACCATGACAGTGTTTCCTCCCTTAATAGCGTTATATCAAAGTTTAAGTCATATTTAGAGACTTAGATACTGAATAAATGAGAACCTCTATACACCATTATAATTAAATTTTCATAAACTTTGGGTCATAAACAATGGTAAGTTAAATAAGATTGTAACTTAAGTAAGATTTAAAAATTTTTGTGATTGCATCATTTGCATATCCGTGCATAAAATATACAGGGCACAATTTTGACATTGTTATTTTTTCAACTTTCTCACCTGTATTTTTCCGGTTTGTTAAAAGAGGAGATATAACATATTGTTGAAAATCTAAAAGATTTTAAAAAATGTAACAAAATACATTAACTTTATATATAAAAATCACATTCTTCTCAAGATATAAAATATATTAAGCCAATAAATATCGTATTACATTCATTGTTATAGAATCAGAAGCTTTAGATTAAATACTTCGTGATGTAATTTTCCATATTTATTTATTATTTATTATTTTCTGAAACTTTCCAATATTAAAGCCCTTGCATATTTGCCACAGTATTTTTAACTATATTAATCTTATAAAGTTCTTTTTTACTGCATCATTTTCTTCATACACAAAGGATAAAAAAAATGTGTACACTCAAACATGTTAGGTGACGGTATAAATTTCATGGATACTTTTTTCACTTCAAAACTGTTGCTGCATCAAGTAAAAATAAGACATTATAAACCGAAAATAAAAAAGAAGTTTCAGGTTCAGTGTATTGCATTTTTTTCACTTCTTAGGTTTATACTCTTTCTTTAATAATGAATATATTTCCCTTTATATTATATATCAGTATTTCTGCTCCAATAATTCTTCTAATTTCTATAAATAAAAATTACTTCGGAGAAATGGTTCCGAAGACAGGAAATGCCCCTATTAGCACAAGATGCCCTACAATATTCTTACGTTATCTTTACAAGGTTGTCCGGCATTTATAATATCGCAGCAACATTGTGAAATCGCAAAATATCTTGTGCTAATACAGGCACACTTAACTCTACTAGAATGACGATAGATTATTTTATTTTCTAAACCGACAAAAATGAAATACTTTCACCCACATTTCGATGGATACGGAGAATGTGATACAAGAATATTTATTCCTCAAGCAAATATAAAACAGATTTCGTTAACCCATTCATACCAGGACTTTGTCAAAACAGGATATGAACAAACTTAATTTGTCATATTACAGAACATCACGTAATCCTTGTGACATCATTTGCACGTGACAATGATATTGATACACATTGAAGTAGTATAAATATAGATTCTGACAGGCTTAACTCTTGAATCCCGAGGCGACATTTTTCTTCTAGCCCCTTTGAAACCAGGAAATTTGGAGATAAAGCGATATGAATTGGACTCTCCCAACCTGGGTGGTCATTTACGGCACCACCCCATCCCCTTCCATAACCTTCCCTTAAGGCGCAGGCAAATGAGCTGTAGTTGGTGAGGATAATTGGACTTCCTACCTCGCTTATCTCCTAAGCGATCTCAGAAACTCCCCTCCCTTCAAACGAAGCCAATCGCCTCAGACCGGCCTTCGTCGCTGTTAGGGGGAATTTTTAGACCGACTCGCTCTGATCGAGGGGGTTAAGATTGTCCAATGAAAGTCGGATAATTGTTATTTGAGCTTTAAAATTCATAATCATGTAAAACAGTTAGTAGTTGTGCTTTCAAGGAATGATAGTTTTGGCGTTTCAGTTTATCATGGAATACAACAGCTTAAATTTCAGATTGAGGGAGTCATAACATGAAATGTTTTATTTCGTTATGTAACGTTTAATTTCCTTACAATTTCAAGTTTAAGCTTACAAAAATCAAGTTTAATATTCTTTTGCGAAATTTAACTTTTTTTCTCAAATTTAATTTTTTTAAATTAAATTATTTGTGCAAGTTACAAGAGATTTTCGGAAATAAAGTGATTTTAATGTCTTACGTAAGCATCACTCATACTCCCTCTCCCCCCCCTTGTCAGGAAAAATAAGCAAATCGCAAACCCCCTCCCCCCCTTTGGTGCTTACGTAATATTTGAACGGCCCCTAATTCTTAAAGTCACTAAAACGAATTCAAGCAAAAAGAGAATTACTCTGGCACCTGTCTGCAAATGGTGTCGTTTGAAAGGAAATAATATTTTAAAAAATTAGGTTTTAAAAGACAAAGAGGTTAGTAACTTTTAACTAAATAAAAACCACTAATTCGTAGATTATAGCCACGTATACAGGGATTATGAAAATGGTTTTAAGTTATCGATCAAAAGAAACTAGCAGGCGTGCTCTCCCCTAGACTTTCACGTATACTCCCAAGGAGAGGTGTCATCCCCACGAGCACTCAGATGAATTTTGCCCTCGGAGACAGCGGCAAGACGAAAAAACAACAATACAAGCGGGAGTAAAATACGCCAAATGGTGAGAATTGCGCCAAGTAGGTGCCAAAGCACAATATGACGCGGTTTCCTGACGTAAACTTATGTCTTTCCATAGTGGTCTAATGGTGTGTTGGGAAAGGAAAAAAAAATGTGATGATTTTCGTGGTAATTCTAAACGTTTATAGCTCCGCAACCAAATAACATAGAGAGTCGGTTTTAGTTTCATTGAACAAAAGAAGGGTGACATTAAAAATTGCAAAAAAGAATTTTAGACTTTGGAATTATAGTTTAATCACAGTCGATCTGTAAAGTTTGTTAAAATCACTAAAATTTTTGATGACGTCACGGTAACTGAAGCGCGCGCACACAGTCTAAGGTAATTCAGTCATCGATCTGAGATTCACTCGAAATATTACACAAGAGTTGTTGAATTAAATTGTTCTAAAGTTAAACGCTTATAACTCCGCAACCAAATAATATAGAGAGTTGGTTTTATTTTCTTTTAACAGAGAATGTAGACATTGAAGATTGTAAAAATAATTTTAGAATTTGTAGTTGAAAATAATTTTAGAATTTGTAGTTGAAAATAATTTTAGAATTTGTAGTTGAAAATAATTTTAGAATTTGTAGTTGGTGAAAATCATGAAGAATTTTACATAGATAGAGTCTCATAGTCACACTAAACTAATAGTTACTACAGACTATATAGTTCATAGTCACGTAGAGCCACTTTAGTCACAGAAAGTCACAGTTGAGTATGATGAAGAGAACTGAATATGCATTTTGAACGCTTTTTTCCGACCGATTGAAACTAAATTTTGACACAGATCATCAATTACGGTTACAAGACCACATGCCAAATTTCATTTAACTAATTCATTGTGTTTGGGATTAATCGTGTTCATATGCCTGCGAATATACGGATTTGGTGCAAAAAAAATAATACCAAAATTGTGTGCTTTGCACTCAGGATAGTCTAAAACGTGAAAATTCTTAAAAATCGAGTTCGAAATTTTTGACGATTACAATACTTTCTCTTTGTATACGAGAAAGTTTAAAAAAAATAGCAAAAAACAAAACAAAAAATGAGGGTCAGGAAATATTATTGAAATAACAAACATGTTTGAATTTTATAAAAAAATTAAGCCAGTCGAAAAGCTATTAGAACACTGAAAAGCCAGCAATTTAAGAAATAATGAAGAAAAATAGTCTTTTTAATTGAACGATGCTGCAAACACTTTTATAAGATATTGACCACAAATGATGCAAAACATTCTCAGTTTTCAAGAGACTGATAATAATAAAAATCTAATTAAAATTTTAAAAAAGTCCTTCCCTCCAAGGAACACTTCTTCATTATCCGAAGAATGTTTGAATTAAAATGTAGAGCTTTAGACATAAAATTCGTCTTAAAACTAAGAAATACTGTATTAAAAATAATATAGACCCTTCAAATTGCTGCACATAATTAGATTTTCATAATTAGATTCCTCAAAATTATTTGAATAATCAAATTTTTTATTTTTTATGATTAAAAACCAAACTTTACTATGCTCATAGACTTATCTAACTAGTTTATTTCTAGGAATTTCTGAGAATTTTAAAACTAATAAAAGAATTGCAATAATGATAACATCAAACAATGAATACGGATATAGAAAAAAATGTTAATTACTGACAAGAACCAGAAATTATCTTTACTTTACCATGAGTTGTGGAATATCCTTCGTTGAATTTTAACATGCGAAAAGAGAACTCAATTAATGCCTAACTGAAATAACTTTGAACAGATTAAATTTTTCTTCACATTTCTTAATTTAAATTTCCCTTCGCCATTACAAATATCTCTAAGAATCTGTGTTATTCCCTTGTTTCTTTTGAAAGTTTAATTTAAATATTTGGATAGTTTTACAAGATAATAATAAATTTTGTTATTGCTTAAATATATCGAATATATTTAAAAATCACTGAAACAGAATTTCATGGTATTTTCTGGTGCTATATTCATTATATTTTCTTTAACTTATTCAATGTAAATTTGCCACAATCATGAATTCTAGAATGGATATAAATAGAAAATTCTGAGAATCAATATAGTTTCGAAGTTCCTCGACAAAGATTATTTTAAACTTTCTGATAATTCTAGCTAGTTAATAATAAATTGTATGTTTCATGTAAGATGATATGGAATATGCTTAGGAAATATTGATTCATAATTCTGAGGTGTTTCTTACTTTCAGAGTTCTTATTATTTATTGAAATCAAGAATAAAATTAATCAGGAATTCTGGAAGGAATATTATTAGAAATTATTGTCAGAAAATACTGATTTATTGGTTTCGCTATCATCATTTTTTATTATTATTGTGATTGTATGCTATTTCAAATGGTATCAGAAACTCCACACATTGCTATATATCACTTATTAAAATGATTAAAGCTAATATTAATCATGAATTTCAAATGGAATATTACAAGAAGCCCTAATAATTCGCGCATGAATGAATGATGTTAAAACCACTCCTCTCCGTTTATATAAAGATTATATATATTTTAAAAATGTTATTGACTATAAAGACAGTACTATTATTGAAAACGGAAATATAAAACAGTATTCAGAAAATTTAAAAAAAAGTTCAACGAATAGTAACTAATTTAACAGAATACAGCATGAATTATTTTTGTAAAAAGTATTTTGATTATTATATATACAAGGTGTCCACTAAAGTCCCTTACAACCCTTTAACGACCGAATGGCTGCAGCTATCTTCATAAGAGTGGTGTTTAGGTATGGTAAAATGACTATGCGCTACTGGATGAAACCACTTACATCGCCATCTGGTGGAAAACGGTGGAGTTAGAGAAATTACGGTGGAGTTTATTAGAAATTATTGTCAGAAAACACTGATTTATTGGTTTCGCTATCATCATTTTTTATTATTATTGTGATTGTATGCTATTCCAAATGGTATCAGAAACTCCACACATTGCTATATATTACTTATCAAAATGATTTAAGCTAATATTAATCATGAATACGAAATGGAATATTAGAAGAAGCCCTAATAATTTGTTCATGGATGAATGATGTTAAAACCACTCCTCCCCGTTTACATAAAGATTGCATATATTTTAAAAATGTTATTGACTATAAAGACAGTACTATTATTAAAAACGGAAATATAAAACAGTATTCAGAAAATTCAAAAAGGCGGTCAACGAATCGTAACTAATTTAACAGAATACAGCATGAATTATTTTTGTAAAAAGTATCTTGATCATTATATATACAGTGTGCCGACTAAAGACACTTACCACAATTTTAACTATCGAATTGCTGCAACTATTTTCATAAGGTGGTGTCTATGTATGGTAAAGTGACAATGAGCTACTAAATGAAACCATTTACACCTCCATCTGGTGGAAAACGGTGAATTTAGCGTTAGTATCTCTAAAACGGTACGAGATAGAAGAAAACAGTGAATTACAAAGTTGTAGAGCATCATTGATTTAGTACAAAAAGACACTTGTGGACGTAAATGCTTTGAACAGAACGTTTAAAGCACGTATTTGTTTGTTCGCGATTTCCGACACTGATACGTGACAAGACATTCTTAGGGGGGAAAACTAGTTATCCTAAGATACCTTTATTTTCGATGTTCAAGATTCTCTCTGTCAGTTACAATGCACATCTGGACTTTTTGCCACGTTGGCGGCTCGTTTTTCGTGGTGGTAAGGGACTTTATTGGGCACCCTGTGTATGACAGTGTACACTACTGGCCAAAAGTATTGCAAGACTGGTAAAATGTGAAACATTTGGTGTTAATTTGAATAAAATGGCTCATAATCAGTTCTGGGGAATCGGGGACGTATAACTGTGGGAACTCACTTTTACATTGAAGATTTTGTCACGTGGACATTTAGGGGACCGTCCACATATTGATGAAGGAGAAAATGATTTGGGCTCACCTCCTTTCACAGGAAGCTGATAATGTTTTGCAGTTTTCACCAATCGTTTTGCTTCTTATACACATTGCTTAAAATTTCGCTTACAATTGATTTAAAATTCGTATAGCAATATTGAATTTTATGAAAGTTGAAAATCCTGAGTACACATCTGCACTTAAAATATCTGCACTTAAATACATAATAATAATTTCAATTCAACGATTAATATTTGAAGATTCATGTTTAAAAAATATTAACATGTTGAAAAACCCTCGTCATTTTTTTTTCTCTTAGAGAACAACAAAAATTCTGGTGTCTACAATTGCAAGAACTTTCTAAATCTTAATGGTATTGAACTGGAATTTTTATACAATCTGCCTTAGATATCTGGCTTCGACGTTATAAAATGCTTGCTGTGTTTTGCGCATGCGCAGTTAAAAAGTAAAGCGGACATACGAGTAAAAGCAAGTTCTGAAATATTCAAATCATTTACTTCAAATATTAATAAATGTTTCTCTACCATCTTGTCGAGTATTCTGTAAGTTTCACAAAATTTGGTTGAAAAATCTGTTTGTTATAAGCAAAAAACATGCGAGAAGTCTGGGTTATTTCAAAGAAGCCTTTACATCTTCCCGAATATTCCTGCAATTTTTACGAAAATGCATGTAAGCAATGTGTATAAGAAGCAAAACGATTGATGAAAGTTTCAAACATTATAAGCTTTGTGTGAAACGGGGGGAAAAACAAATCAGTTTCTTCTACATCAATTTGTCGACGGTCCCCTAAATGACCTTGTGACAAAATCTTCAATGTAAAATGCGAGTTCCCACTATTTTCCACAACCGATTGTGAACATTGTATTCACTAGTATCTCTCGAACTCGCATACTCGTATTAACATTTAAGTTGAATTGAACAGGAACTTACAATGATGAATTCATTCGCCTTATGCGTTTTTGTCTTTTACACAGAGGTCCAGGATGTAACAGAGTATTTCTCTTTTCTCTGAACAGTATTTCATATGCCTTTTTCTGGCTTTCGATATTGTACTAAATATCATTAAATATTTACCGTTTAGATTTTTCTGAAACAAACAAATAGAAACGGGGGAAATTCACTCGGGACAAGTAATGAAGCAAGTGAGGAGATCTTTGATAATATACGCAGAATAAATTCGCTAAAATGAAAAATCAGTTCTAAAAAATAGGAATTAAATTGAAATCATAAAAATTAAAATCTCTTAAAATTTAAGTAGAATTCAAGATTAGCAGAAATGGGATATCTTTTCATTTTGCTTGACAGCCAAATCAACTATTTTATAAATGAGCCATTAAAATAAACCAAATTATTTCACAATAACTCATTTTCCAGTGAATCTCCTCTGAGTTACTAATTGCCAATACTCTGAATTCAACAATGAAATGTTGTGTTCTGCTTTCGTCAAAAATTAGATTGTTCGTCAAGAGAAATTTTTGTTTTCATCTGAGAAATTTATGATAACTTACAGCATCTGGAACCGAATGCACATTATATATTCCATATTTTTCTTTCTTAAAACATATAGCTTGTGTTAGTCAATAACAACATTGATGTAAGACATGTCTGACTTAAGATTTTGTTCTGCTAATATACGTATGTTTGAGTAGTCAGAAATAATAAAATTATTAATGAAAAGATAAATGTATCAGTCAGTGGTGGTTCATCAACTCAGATCAGCGCCGCAGAAGGTATTTTTAATACTGACTTTCAAATTCTATTAAGCGTAGTATAATGTATTTTAGGAATGTTAAAAGAAAGAGTGTCATGTCAGTTTAACCTGCCGGCTTTCAAGTTTGTACCGCCGCTGTTGATCAGAGGTGTTACTTCAATTGTTTATTGTTTTCTCTCTCTTTATTTTTCAATAACTTACTTACGCTAATAGAAGAAAAGAAAAAAAATAATACTTAATTAATGCTTAACAAACAGACTGTGTTTTCTTACAACTAATGCGATTCTGACTAAATGGTTTAAAGTAATAGACAATGAAAGATGGTTAGACAAAAAAAGAGGGGTGTTGCAGAACAATATGAGGAAAGTACAAATTTCTGCTTTCTCTCCGTAGCCCCGATGAGTATGTAAAAAATGTCGGTTTTCGCTACATGTAAGCCATTTCGCATGCACATTAAAAGATTTTGAGCTGAGATTGAAATCATTCTGATGTTGTAATGGCGGCACTAAAATATATTGGAAGGGGTAGCTAGGATTATATAATCGTTAAAGCAAGGTAGATGCCCAAAAATAAAATTTAAATTATAACATATATTGAACAATTAATTAATTCTGGGTACTAAATATTTAACACGATAATAAGAAATTCTAGCAATACTGATATAATCACCTACCTTTGCTGACCTGAAAACCCTAGCTACTTGATTAAAAGTCAATTTGCATACAGTGGTAGAACATTGCACTATATTAATTGAAGAAGAACAAATTTATTAAAATTCAAATATTTTTTATTAACAATTTTATGGATACTAAACTGCCAACATCTTTAAGAAATGAATATAAAATTTGCAAATTTTATTGCTGATGCACACAACATTAAATATATGAAATCTCACAACTATAAAACAGAAAATATATAAAAAAACAGATATCTATTTTTTACCAAATTATTAAATGCAAAAAAGGAAACACTCTCATAACGGCCATTTTGATATACGAATATATGTAGTGAGAGATTAGTAGTCTCACAATGAATCATCTTTATATGCACTGAAAAATGAATCTTTCATGGATTTGAACTTTCGCGCACTATGTATCGTGCCACATAACGGATTTAAATCAGTTGAAGCAAGGCATTTCTTGGTTTTGCAACATCACTTGCGGCCAATATTAGCATGGGAAAATTTAGTTTTCCCCGATCGATGTGAAGTTGATTTTGGAAATCTTTCTTGCTCACATTATTTGTTACACAAGTGGCGTCTCTCGTTCACAAACAACAAAATCGTTGCAGATGGTGACACTCGCACAAAACAGTCATTTCCATCACGATCACACTACTTTCAACTTTTTGTAAGTCGTCACTGCTGTTCGCAAAATGAAGAGCACTTAATATAATATCACCATTCCAGACGCAATAAAAAAAAGTTCAGTCCAGCATGAACTCGAATAGTCCAAGACAATGAAAGGATGTTCAGTTCAAACATAAGCCGCCTGTTGATTTCTTATTTAAATTCAACATTTTAGATCCTTTGTAGATTTTTTAATCAACAGATTTAATCTACTGCTTGCATGCCTGAAAGGACGAGAACCGAAGGAAAAAATCCCAACGGTCTCGGAGCTTCCAGGATGCGTGCTATCCCTTCAGAATATTCAAACGAAAAGACAAAGGAATCTGCTTTCATAACGGAAAAAACACCTCCAATCAAGAACGCCAAAACCTAATAATATCTAAATTCATGCGCAACAAGATGGCGAGTAAATAGTCCCGTTGCAAAATTTGAATTTAAAAATTAATAAAGTTGAAACCTTAATGGAAACAACAACAAAAGTTAAGAAAAATAATAATTAAATTGAAAACAAAGTAAATAATTAAGTAAAATTTAGAAATTAAATGAAATGGCTAAAATTATCGTTTGAATTTCAAAATTTGCCAAAGTTGCCACGAGAAAAGAAAGAAACTTTAGTGGCGAAGAATTAAATTAATTAAAAATACAAACAAAACCGAAAAATGATGTTGATGCAATATTTGCAATCTAACAGATGTATAACGAGGAAGATCTCTAACATGCGAAAGGATATATCGTACGAAAACAAAATATTTTCTCGGCCAAATTGCGTTTAAAGGATTGGATTTAAACATAGATTTGTGATTATTTGCTTATGAGCATTGAAATAGCCGTCAGGGAAATTCGACAAATGCATGAAAAATATTTAATAAATCTTTGATTAATGGTCGGGTATGCTACAACATCAATGCACGAGCCACTATAGGTATTAATACCATTCTTAAAATAATACTATGTATCACATTATTTCATCTCTAATTCTTTAATTTACTTTTTCACGAATATTTCAGAGTATCTTATTTAATTCAACATTTCTATTTTATTTGAGATCAAACTAATTCTATCTCTACCCACGGAATTCATCTAGCTCTCCTCAAATAACGCTGCTAATAGATTTACTCCTCTTTCCTGCTATATCGACCTTTATGAGATGACTATAATTGTTGCTAATGAAAGCTGCTAAGGAAAAGCAATCCAACAGACGATGGAATGGGACAACAGATTTCATATTCCAGTGAGTTAAACAGGCAGAAATAGCTTCCTTCTATTTCTACCCCAGATATAAAAGGATATATTGTTACTTCTTCCACACATAGTGTTCACCATATTAACCTTAATATCCTGAAAAGACTATAAGAATATGGTTCCCCTTTTGTTACTTAAATCACCATCGTAGCTTGTTCGCAACGAAAATAAATGTGAAGACGACATAAACCACTTTTCCGTTGTTCCATCTCTTATTCTTTCATGATTCTCCGCTGGACCTTCTATAACATGATGTAACTGGTTCATCGAGAAATTCCTTTAATCGATGCTGCCGAGAGAAAGAAGCGATTTTTGTTGTTTCCATCTCTCCAAATGACACGCTTCCCAGTAGAATTTAGACATTACTGAAGGCTGCCAGAAGAAGAAGTCTCACACTGAGGCGATCCAATTGGAAAGGAAACGTATATCGAAATATTTTATTTCTTTTGCAAGGTTGATTTCCGTCTTCCTCTATCGAAGAAGGGAAAGAAGAAAACAATAGCAGGTGTCTCTGGTAATTTGCTTTCCTGCCGCTCGGTTATATGACTATGAAAGATTGTATTCCGATTTCGAATCATTTCGACGTGTTCGAAGCAATTCACTCCGGTTTCAGTTCGTAGAATTTCAATGCAGTCGTCTTGAAATAAGGGAAGGGAAATACAGTACAATTTTATTTCTTTTAGGAGTTAAAAACTGGAAGATATATAAACATTATTTCTCTTTTCCAGAAAATAGTTTTCCGTTTTCTTCATTCTGTGTGTCAGGAATTTTCTTCTAATCATTTTATGATGTTCTCTTAAGAATATTTCATACATATTGTTTTTTTTTAAATATATTTATATATATATATATAATCTTTTCGTTGTTGCAGTCATAAAACAGCAGAGTTGTTAACCAATTTGCTTTATTATAAAAAATATTTTGGAGAGTGGCGTACATACGAACATCTTAGTTGAAGTTTTAAGTAAAAGTGTACAGAAAATCCCCGATTCTCTCAGATAAGGGAATAACAATATAACACGTGATCAAAGTGAAGGGAATATTGGCTATTTTTGATAAATTACGTAAGCGTTTTAGGGAAGATTCATGGCGTCAAGGAGTCGCTGATTTCGCGATTTGTGCGCTCGTGGAAGCGATTAAAATATTCTTTTAGTAATAAATATACCAAAACGAGAGATTTATTATACCTCCAGCGCGGGAAATAGAACGAAACTGGAGTTTAAGAACAGTGATTTTGGAATACATTAAGACTTTAAAATCTATAATATTAGAATTTGAAATAAAATTAAGTGAGATGAGAGATGAAAGGCCTGCCATTTATATCTCCCAAAACCCGTAGTGAGGAGAAAAGGGGGAACGGGGCGGACGAATCCATTCCACAGATCAATTAGTAAGGAAACCTCCGTATAAAACTGTACTCAAATTTTGAGAACTCATAGTAGTCAGAGGTTTAAACCTCTCTGTCCATTCTACAAAAGGAATTTTAGGAAATTGGTCTGCCAACTTATTTCTTTGCTTTCCAGCATGCGCTTTGATCCAAGTTAAACTGACAAATACTTCAGATTCACAAATTAGACTTTTAATGTATATGGTACTGGAATCATATGAAATGTTGTCATTCTATAGAATACCTAGGAATTGTATATAATAAATAGGCATTCTATATAATTGAAAAAGCTATTT
The DNA here is from genome assembly GCA_013235015.1 of Araneus ventricosus. NCBI lineage: Eukaryota > Metazoa > Arthropoda > Arachnida > Araneae > Araneidae > Araneus > Araneus ventricosus. The sequence continues at coordinate 40,964 of BGPR01011185.1, forward strand.
AGGCAAGGTGTGGAAAAAGTTCATGGAATGCGTGCATTCATCAAAAATACAAATGTTATTTTGAAAAAATAATGAATGAGTGCCATTAAAACCCTTTATTCGAAATACGTAAAGAAAAAAGAATGTTGTACAAAACAAAATTTATGCTTTTCCAATTAAAGAAAACAAAATGAAATATGAATCTACTTCTTGTATCAAGAAAGGAAATACTTTCAGTTTGAATTGCATTAAATTTTATTTCTTATAAAATCGAATTGGCGATGTATTTAATATTTTGCCTGTTTCCCATTCTAGTCCTAGAAACTATGTGATATGTTAATCGTCTCATGCATAGTCTGGTAGTTTTCGACATTCTATAAAATATGCCTAGCCCGTGAGCACACGCACGGGACTTTTTGACTTCACAGTTTCTCTTTTGTTAAGAAATTCTAGGAATTTCCAATATCTTGCCTTTGTTACTTCCTGTACCTTCATTGGGTTACTAAAAGAAGAAGATAAGAGCAGCAGAAACCTGTGAAATGGAGCTTCTCACTTTTTACTGGGGGTTGGGGTCCAATATTCCCGTGCGTGTGCTAGCCTTTCAGATTCATTTATCGTTTTGGCTATGATAGTGTACGTACGTGTACAGCAGAGAAAAAATTATTCAGAAAAGATATGGATAAAAGGAGATAAGTTCAACTTTCCTTTCTGTATTATTCTAATGGTGAAGCGTTCCACATTTTTAACACTGATCTGAGAAATGAGCTCAAGAGTTTATTCGAAATCTAAAATTAGCCAAAAAAATTCTGTGCAAATCCCTCTAATATTAAAAATCACTTCATGTAAATTGTAAGCGCTCCAGATTAATTTTATATAAATGATTCCTCTTTTTTCAACATTATTTGCCCAGCTCTCAATTTTTTTGCCTATACTCCAAGCTTCAAACGTTCCCTCACATGGACTCGATAGCGCAGGCGGTTAGACATCTTTCTCCATTTCACTTCGGATTAGAGTCTCGCCTGAATTTTACCTTCTTAATTTTCAACAATTACTTTCCCCCTCTTTTTTGCATACCTAAAAGGAAACATTAGATTTGAATTCTTCCAATACTCTCATTTAACTTTTACTTATTTTATACTAAATTCTCAATAATTTTTAAACATTTCTTTTGAGTTTTAAAATTCTCTCCTCATCTAAATGATTCTTAAATTTTATAAAACTTTTCTCCGCAACGTTATTATCGGCGATTAATTAAGCCTTCATATATAGCTTTAGAATGGAAAATTTGGTTTCATTAATGCAAATAGCCTCTTCATTACGAAATTTCCCGTCAAATCTGACGTGTTTAAATAGATATAAATGCGAAAGAAATGCTTAACATTGATTGAAAACAAATAAAATAAACATATGTATTATGACAGGAAATATTTTTTATTTACATAGTATTTACATATTTCTTTATTAAAAAAACATTTTGTTAAACAACATTCAGTGTGAAGTATTTTTTCGTTGTTTAACAATTTTCCTTGTATTTCAGATGTCTTTGTGTAAATTTTAACGTTGCCAGAAAATATTATAAAATTATATCATCACGATTTCACTATCTAATTAGATGCATCGTGGCGTCCAAACTATATCACGCTCATGATATACCACTGACGTGATTTACCGCTTTCTATTAAAAAACGGAAATTTATTTGAAATATATGATTAATATATTTAAAATTCCTCGGGAACTATTGTTCATAGAGAGATAAATTTTATATCAATGGGTAGCAAATTTTATTTCACTTATTTAGAGCTATTAAATTTGAAATTAGAACGGCAATTTCTCTTCTAAATTTAAAATTACTGATATTTAGGTTCTCTAACAATGAAATAATGCTGTTTAACATCTCGCAGTGCTATGGCGTGAGTTTTATTGTTGGTGACGTCAGAGCGTTACCGAGAGATCTGGGCTATTATATTAGTAATTATCCAAACATATGCCTGTTTTAGTTCATTTTTTATCATTTGCTATTATTAGCTATTATTTGACAATGTGTGATTTTATAGTTTATATATATTCAATTACTTATTGTGTGTTTATTAATTTGTTATGCACAGAAGAATTATTCAAGATTTGTTTTTTAACATGCATTTCAATTTATTTTTTTATTTATAAATTGTTTTTTCATTGACTAGATTTAAATGGTTATCGTGAATTTCGTTTTGCGTCTCATAAAATGTAAATAATTCTTTTTTTTCACAGAAAAAATTATCTTTATTTAGTTATTATAAAATCTCTATTTAGTACTATCTATTATACTAATTATTATTATTATATATTGAGTTTTAATTAGTTTTAATATGTAAATTATTTTTAGTTGAGAAATAAAATTATGGTATTTTTTTCATTACTTATTATCTTTTCCATTTTTTAAGAATCTTTTTACTTAGTTTTTTTAACACTTAAATATAAGGGATGAACTCAAAGTTCATTATATACAAAAACATCCTGTACATTTTCGTTTTGTGTATAAGGAATTAAAATTCAGTTATACTAATTAGCCTGTTCACTGTATGTGTTTTTAAATTCATTTCTTTGTCCTTATTGCAATTATTGCTTTCAGCTTACAAAAATTGAAATGTTGAAAATGTCACCCTTAATTGCCTTATTACTATTAATACAAGATTGGTGAACCAGCTGGCCACCATACGCGGATAGTGTCAAATAAAATGTTTTATCCGTTATTAGCGAATGTATGGCATGATAGTTAGAACATTGGTTGTTTTCATCATCGAAATGCCCTTCATGTATTTAATTAGATACTGTGGATGTTATATAAAGAAACGCCCATGCGTAGAAAAGACGCGCCATCTTTCCTCTAGAACATTGTTTTTCTAAGGAAAGTTTACAGCTTGTGCTGTTTGATTCACATGTTTTATTTTGTGCTTCATCATACAATAATTGACTTAGTAATTTAATTGGCTTCCATCTAATAAGCCATCTTCAATGTAAGGCGCATACCAATCTCTTAACTCATCAAAACAAAATGTGAATCGTTCCTGCCTTTTTATTCGTCTTACAATGGCGAAGAAACCGAATATGCAATTTGAACGCCCTTTTTCCAACCGATTGAAACGAAAATTGGGCACGAATCTACAATTAGCAGTATATATCTAAGTCATAAGGTTTAGAAGTTAACGTGTTAGCAATTATAAGATTATACAGACCGACAGACTGTCAATCCTTTGACGGATTTCGTCCAAAATTTGATACGGACCTACATTCTTGATGGTAAAACTATGTACCAAATGTAATCTATCTAGCTATCTAAGCTTTTGAGTTATCGTGTTCACCTGAAAACGGACAGACAGACAGACAAACTTCCCTCGGACGGATTTTGTCCAACATTTAATAGAAACTTACAAATAATGTGTAAAAATCACATACCAAATTTTATTGCTCTAGCTCAAAAAACTTTTGATTTATCGTGTTCACAGAACAAACAGACAGACATAATTCCAAAATTGTGTTTTTCGGACTCAGGGAGGTCTAAAACATCGAGATTGATGAAAATCTCGAGTTCGAAATTTTTTACGATTAAAATACTTCTTCTCTGTATACGAGAATGTAAAAATGAAAATATATCGGTTGCCATAGAAACGAGACTATTTTTCAGTAAATGTAGCTATGATTACTATGCATTTTTCTATTCCGTGTCTTTAACTTCTGGGAAGTAAAGAAATTTCAGATATTTCCTTTCACACATAAAATTGGTTTAATATTTTACTATTGACATTAGAAACCGTTGTTGTTTAGGAATTATGTCAGCTAAACTTTTGAATAAAAGAAGCAGAAGATTTATAATATTATACAACACAATTAAGAAAATAGCAGATAATTTTATTATGTTTAAAAGTTATATTAATTGCATAAAGATTTTGAAGATGATCATGCAGTTAAAGATACCCGTCAACAAGTATCAACGTAGAATGGAAATATTTCCCACGTATTCATTTTCAAAGAAAAGTTTTCTTACTTTTTCGAGTTTTAAAATTATATTTTTAACATTATTTAAATGCTGCCGAATATTTGGCAAATAATTTTCACAACTGTTTGATTGAATGGTCTGCTTTTACCAACTATGCTTTTGATTCACAGTCAGTTAATAAGTCAGTTCACTCAAATAAATTGTCAGTTTTATTTAAATATTAAGATAATAATAAAGCAAATATACATTTTTACGAAATAAAACCATATCATTTTCTTCTAGTAGCCATTTTTTTAAAAAAAACATAATCAGATAAATCTTTCAAGCTACAAAGGCAAAACTTTATTGCAAAGGGATACTTTTCTTATGTTTTCATGATAATATATTACTTTTGATTAAAAGAAGAAGAATATTTGCAGAAAAAAATGTGATTTTGTGACTTAGAAGATCAATACATGTTAAAGGATTCCAAATTAATACGAATTTTAAAAAAAATTATCAGATGAGTTATCAATATCATTTCTAACCAAAATTAGTGTGAGCTCATAATAATTAAAAAATTAATCAGCCAATTTCCTTTTGCGATTTTTTTGCTATTTTATTTCTGTAGAAAATGGCAACAACGATGTATTTATTTATTGAATAGCAAAAATGGCAGATAAAGAGTTGAAATTGAGATGGGTTCAAGGCAAATGTAAACAGAAGGCATATTATTTGTCAGAAAATGAAGTAGCATTTATTTCTGGACCATGCATCAAAATTTGCAGGTTAGACTCTTATTCAGAAACGTGTATTGAAGGACCTGCAGAAGGAATTCAGTGTTTCACAGTGGACAGTTCAAGAAAATGCTTTGCCGTGAGTAACTTAGCGAAAAGGACTGTTATTTACATAGTCGATTATACGACATTTGAAATCGCATCAGAGTTACAAAATGAAGATTTTTGTGACTATTTGTCGATCGAGTTTGCTGCTGCTGAATTTTTGCTAAGTTTAGAAAAGGGTCCTGATTTTAATTTAACATTATGGAATTGGTCAACAGCAGTAAAACTTAAGACAATTTCGCATAGCGTACCAACTTTAGGTTTGACCGGCTGTGCATTTTCTGTGCATCCATATCTGCCCAGCATTGCCTGCTTTCAACAGTTTGACAAGATTCATTATTATGAAATAGATACTCTAGGGGAAGAGGTGGAACTCCAGAAAGACACAATTTATTTACCTTTTCTGGAAGATAAAGACTGCTTTACATTCCTAAAGGATGAAAAAGTAGAAACTTTAACATGGTTCGATAAAATGCTTCACGAACCTTGGGGAATCCATTCAGAACTTATTCAAAGTATGCCGTTAGCATCGTGTTGTACAGACATGTCTGAATCTGAGTTAGTACGTTTTTATGATTATTTGGTTAAGAATGAAAGACAGATGATAAATTGCCATTGTTGGCTTACAGATGCAGATATTATACTCTCCTGTAATTCGGGATCTGTTATTCAACTCAATATCCATACTGATATTTTAAAATATCTATATTATTCTGCATTCTTTAACAATAAGATCAATTCAAATACCATAAGATGCATGGCAATGAACTCAAACGGATTGTTCGCAGGTAAGGAAAATGGAGATATTGTAATTATTTCTGACGTTGAAAAATGGGAAGAAACAAGGCTATTTTCGATTCATCTTTCTCCACTGTATATGGAAATATCACCAGATTATTCAGATTTATTAATTGTTGCTGATAATGGAGCTGTATTATCGTATGCATCATTAGACAATAGATCAAACTGCTTAGCAACTGAGATTGATAATCAAGCAATAATTGGCGTTTACGTTCCAAACGATTTATATGTTATTACTGCAAAAGTAAATGGTCGAATTGAATCATGGAAAATAACAAATGGCCTTAAGCAATCGGAAACTGAAATTGGCGAAACCATAAATTATATGGACGGTAGTTTATTAATTCCAGTATCGTTAATTGCCGCAGACAGTTCCTATTTGTATATATTAGATGTTTCAGTTATTGAGCAAATGCGTATAGTTGAAATACTTCGACCATATGAAAAACCTATCATACGTATTTGTACAGAAAATTATAGTAAATTTGCTGTTCTGTTGTCAGATGATTATAAGGTGTTTCTACTTTCTATTTTGCCTTCCAACCGATTCTCACTATTGGGACACTTCAATTGTTATTATGAAGTCAAGGATATGGTTATATTCAGTAAAGGTCTGCAGGAAATAAGCAACGTTCTTCTACTGCGCTGGTCAAGTGCTAATAAGGACACTAATTGCATTCTATATTTCGAATTACCATCAGATTTTGAAAATTGTTTTGAGAATTATTGGAAAGACGAATCTGGTATTTTGGATAACGAAGCAATTAGATGTAGGGAAGTTCCCTTAAACTTTCTTAGCTCAAGTATGACAGTCCATTACCAGTTTGGTGTATTTTTATCAGTCTTGCCTGAGAATAAAGTTCAAAATTCTAAAGGTATTTTACAAAATTTATTTCAAAAATATGATACAAGAAGAACCATGTCCAATCTCTTTGATTTGAGTTGTAGTCGCTTGATAATATCTCCATTCCATAACATAATATTGATCATAAATAACACTGGGAAAGTATGTTTATGGTTTGTTAATAATCCAGATATTCAAATCTCAATTGATATAGATTGTTTAATAATAAATAATGAAATACCATGCATAAAATTTTCATTAAACGAAGAAGCACTGATAGTTGCAAACCAAAATGGCGACATCGCATGTTATGATATCTCGCATTTCAAAGAAGCGAATAAGATGGATTGGATAACGCAATATGAAGATATAATGTCGGAAGAAACTATGTTTCTCTCGGTTATAGAAACGAGAGTAAAAAAGGATCACGAGCTGATCCCTTGGGTGACATCAATGATTGATAAATTGAACGAAGAATCTTTCAGAAACTTAGAAACAAAAAAGACACACATTTTGCAAAGAATGCTATCACTGGGAGAAGATGTAGAAGCTTTGGTAAGCGAAAGTTCCTCCATCCCAGAAGAACATCAATGGGGAAATGAAGAGTTCGTTTTGGAAGATAAATTAAGAGACAATTTGCTGAAAGAAAGGGAAAAAGACATAGCAAACCATAAACTGTATTTGACGACGCAATTAAATAATGACTTGAGAGTTATTAATAATATCAGGAGCGAGTGTTTGGATAGTATGCTCGAAAAAGGAAACAATTTAGATGCTTTTGGAAGAGGCAGACGTTTGTATAATTATGCTGTCCCTTATTTTTCTGATGATTCAAAACTTCTAATGCAGAGGGCATTTAAGTCTTTCCAAATTAATAAATGTTTAAAATCTCTATTGACTCAAAAAGAATTCATTGAAGCTCAAAGTGAGTTAAAGTTCAGCCAACAAGAGTATGACGAAGATAAAGAAAAAATTGGCATAGATTTGAGAGAAGATGTTATGTTCATGCAAACTAAAGAAGAACGAATCAATTACACATTTCTCTTAGAATATATAATTTTTCATAAGAGACTTGCCTTTAATAAACGCTTTAAAAGCTTACTTCAACTCAAGAAAGATACAGTAACTACTATAAAGGCCAATAACGCCCAGATAAAAGATGTTTTGGATTCAATTGAAGAAGAACGAGAGTTATGTGATCCTGAGGATGTAGCAGAAGCTCTTGAGTCAAAACTCCATGCCACGGAAGAAGAAATAGAACAGAACTGTCATTTGAAATCAGAAGAAGAGACAAAAGTATCGAAAGGAATTGCACCTCATTTTCTGGAAGATGAGTGGCTGCAAAAGATTTTAAACCCTACAGTTAAAGAAGCTCGACCGAGGCTCAAGCGAGAAGCCATCGGACGCCTGAAAAAAGAAGTTGATAAATTAGGTAAGATTTCGACTGATGCCTTAAATAATTATGAGAAATGCCATGAAAAACTGGTGGACGAGAAATTACAATGGGATTTGAGTATCTATCAGGATGAAATGCGGTTGTTTTTAATTCTTTTCTGTACAAGTAACTGCAAACTTATTAGAAACGGAAATTTATTCTTCAAAGACTGTATTTATGCTTTAAAAAAAGTAGCCTCTGGCATCGATTCTCGAAGAGCCAAATTGGATCTTCTAATTATGAAGATGAATAAAGTCAGAGAAAGTTTTATGAAAGAAGGCGCAAAAATCGATGGCGAAGCTCAGCAACTGAGCAGAATGTCTCGAAACAAGCAAGCTTTTCTTGATGCTTACAATGAAAGGCCCAGAATGAAATCAATGGTTGAGACATTAAATCCGTACATGCATGAAACTATTATAGAATATGAAAGTTTTAATGATTTAAATTCAAGCAAGTTCAAACCACCACGAGTTCCAATGAATATCTGGAAAGAGTTATGTGTACTACGGGAAGAAAAAGCGAATATTGAGAAAAAAATTAGGCTACTCGATTTTGATTATGCGAAATTCGACAAGAAAAAGAATTACATTAAAACCTGGCAGAATGATTTGAGGACATACATTTTGGTAAAATCTGTATTCTTCAAATACATGCACGAACAACGATTGGAATGCAATATTGAGGTGCCATTAGTAACATCTATTAATAGTGAACAGCTTGAAACAGAATACCCGAAAAAACTCACGTTTAATCTTCTGATTTTCATTAAAAAGTACCACATAGAAGCGCTGAATAGTGTGCTCAGTATAGCAGGGG
>BGPR01011186.1:0-15288 GCA_013235015.1 Araneus ventricosus
GGTTACGACTCTGATGGCGTGTCATATTATTCCAACCCATGGTGTTTAAATTTGTTAAGAGGCTTTGTCTGTGAACACTTTATTTATTTACCAAAACAGTATCAAATTTTATGTATCAAATTTTGGTTCGAGTTTTATTGTTTTGAATGTTCTGTGACACTATCAGACCTTGAGACCTTTCAAAACAAATGATTCTTTAACGCCTTTTTTCATCAGCACACAGAATAAATTAAACTTTGCATAAACTGTGATAGATAACCATAAGAAATCTATAAAATTTTAATATGGATTTTTTTTGTGCCGAAGAATGCGTCAGCATAATTTATTAAATTATTAGAACAACTAAGGAATTTCAATTTTCATACACACGTCGATTTTATGATTGACGAACAAAGAACGAAAATATATTTAAATAAAAGTTTCTATTACCGACTTCAAACATTCATTTCAATTTCCATTCTCTTACGGATAACATTTTCAGAATAAACATCCATTTCGCTGTTGAGTAAAATGATCACGCGGGGACAAATTCGAATACCAGTGACACTATTTGTTTAGCGGCAATCCGCCGCATTCGCTACTAATCCATAATCGCCCACACAAACGACATTTTTCCTCACTATCTGTCAAAAGAATAAAGGCAACAATCTTTTACAGTGGCCGGCACCCTCGCACAAATTTTAATACTCTGACTTCGCGACACAGATTATAAAAAGGAACATAATAGGAAAGGATCTGTAAAAGTCGCAGGCAGCACTTTAAATATTTAACTTCCCGTCTTTACACAGGAGCGCATGTCAATAAAAATTGCCAGCAATAAAAATAGCATCTACGCTTACTTAAACACGCTAAGATCAGAAAGTAAACGGCTTTTGGACTGCAGGGACATAATTATTCAGAAGGCAAAAGGTTCCAAAGTAGATTTTCTCTGTCTCGTACCTATGCGCTGTGAAAACACGATAATCTTATTGGATTTCATTTTATTCGCGGAATTTCGCGGCAAAGATTAACATTTTCTTTTCACTTATTTTTTCTCGTCTCAACAAGAAAAATTTCCGATAAACTCGATTCTGCAGACAAAAAAGTCTTATAAATACTTTTATCGACATTTTCCCTTTTTGCAGGTACAACCGAGTATTAAATATTTCATTTTTTGAGTACAGGCGCTAGAAAAACAAGTGAGGTCGTTTAATATTAGAAAAACTACTTTTTCATTTTTGGAAGAAAGCAAAAAAACGGAGGAAATTTTTTTTCGCATCTTTAGATTAGAAAAGCAATTGAGTTTGTGATTTAAAAATATTTCTCGCTGATGTTCGGATAGAAAAATTGATAAAGTGAAGAATGCAAATTATTATCGGAAAAAGGAAAGTACACGGCTGCAAAAATTAAATTGTAGAAGCGTATTAATCCAGTTCCTTTCAGATTATTAGCTTTGAAACTTTAGGGAGTGTTTATTAAAAATCGGTGCTCTACATTAGTATATATAGAAAAGCACCGTTTATACGTTTCTCATATACACGTCGTTTCTAAAATTATAAAAAATCTAATGAAAGATTGGCAATATAACTGGGAAAATTATGAGTCAGATTCGGGGAAGAGGACCAGGAGTTTTAAATATAAAATGACTGGTCCACAACAAATGCTTAGTTTACTTTTTAACGGGACACGGTCCATTCCCCTGTTACCTACACAGATTCAAAAAACTAAACTCACCACTTTGCCCTTGTGGTCGACCAGGTGACGCGGATCACTACGTTTTCCATTGCCCGCTGACTAAGGAGCATCATCTTAAAGAACCCGCACTGAATTATCGGGTCGAGTGGTTCAAAAATTTATTGAAAATAGGGAGTGCATTTTGCGACTTCTGCAGATTCTGCGGGGACATGTGCAATGGGTTTAATCAGTACTGAGTTTTGGACTTGAATGGAGTGTTCCGGTTTCTGGAAATTTTTATTATTATTATTTTCTTCAACTTGGTGTCATTCTACTACTCGGTTAACTGTTCTCGAGTTTTCGACTGTTTAAGGAATTGTTTTGTTTTCTTTTGAATTGTGTTATCTTGTCCATTGAAAAGTTTTTAGATCTCTTGTGTGCTTCTGTGTCGTTTTTGTAATGCTTATTGTCTCTCGATTTTTGTTTGTAACTGTTTGGTTTTAAATTCTATCGATTTCAATTTGGTTATCTTTATTTTTGTATGTTTTTGTGTTTTTATTGTTTAGTTTTTGAGTTTTTGTGTTTTTGCTCTTAATCTTTTTGTGTTTTTAATGTTAAGCTTTTTGTGTTTTTTTCCTTTTAGGTTTTTGCGTTTTGTGTTTTTGCTCTTATTCTTTTTGTGTTTTTGCCCTTATTCTTTTTGTGCTTTGTGTTTTTGCTCTTTTTTTGTGTTTTTAATGTTAAGCTTTTTGTGTTTTTGCTCTTTATCTTTTTTTTGAGTTCATTGTCGTAAACGATGATTTTTAAATTGTTCTGCTCACCTCTTGGGGTTCTTTGTAAATTCTTGAAAAAATGAAATTTAAGCAATGTACTGACTAATAAATCTAGCATAACATTTTGAGTAGAAATAAACCATGATATAGTAAAATAATTAAATGTCATGAAAACACACACACAGAATCACGTGCTGCAATGTGTGGAAACAATAAAATCAATGGCTGTGTTTGTATTGATCAATATGTAATATTTCATTACTTTTGTAATATTAACTAAAAGGAATCTACCTTTGCCTTCCAGCTTGCCGAAAGGGATTTTTTTTACTTTAGATCTAAATCCTACTGACACCATTCGTCCCCTTTATCGGGAGTGCATGGCTAGACCAAGCGGGATTAGAACCATCAGCAAATGCTAAAGATAACCACGAAGGAGTTATCCCCGTCCTACCTTGTCATCTGGCGATATTGAAAGACTTGAAGATATTGAAAGAAAGATTGATTTTTCTATATCTTGAAAAACTTCCCCATCCTCAACTACTGTACCGATTTCACCAATTTTTATTTCACACGAAAGCACACAACTCCCTGATGCGTCATCAGAGGTCGCTTCCTCCCGAGAGATATCGCAAGACAGAAGTTTGCCACACAGCCTCAACAACTGGACCGATTTTGCCACACTTTGCAAGTATAGCTACGGGCTATTAATATTACGGTCGAACAGCTGGTCTCTGAAGGCGGCTAGTCGAAATGAAATAACTTTACTTTTGCTTTTTTCCAACAATTGGCTTTCGCAGAAGGTTAGGCGCCTATAAAATTGAATTTAATGCGACATAATCGGTTCCTAAGATCGATTGGCATTTGATTGTTGGAATTCCAATTATGGGTTGCCTGTTTCATAGTAATAGTTTATAATCTAATTATCTTTATGTATTTCATTGTATGATTATTAATTAGGTAACATTATATTTATATTTCATTTTAATTATTATTTTAATAGGTATAATACTGAAAATGTTATTTGAGTTTTAATTGTTTGTAAAATATTTAACTATATATATATATATATATATATATATAAACAAGTAATTCTGAACAAAAAAATATCTAAAATTAAAAGAACATTTTTCAAATTTACAGAACAAGAAAGAAAAGCAACATTTTTCGATAAATTTAAAAATATCTCTAAATTTTCGTAAAAATCTTTAATTCCATTGCGTTTTCCAACGAAGCACCATGTATTTGGCAAGCCTTTTGGAATCATTTTGGCTTAAGTTATTTCATTTTCATTAGCTAGGCATTATCACCGGCTCAACGAGCAAGGGTAGCCGATAATATTTCAAATCGAAGGGGCGTAAATTTTCGTCTGCAATAGTCATTATCGATTTTAGATTTAAAACAAATTTAGTCAGCATCCATCTAAAGTTATAGTGGAAGGGAAAATTTGCATGAAATAACAAATCTCTTTACTTAAAAAAGCATTACACAAAGTGTAAAACAAGAGAATTAGATACGCAATATTAAAACCACCTTGATTTTGATGCCTAATTTGTCGTTCTACCCATAATCACTCTACTTTATGAAAACTGCTACATTTAGCCTTATAAGGTTCTTGCTTTTGCTCGAAAATATTTGACTGTACGGACAACAGCTGCACGCAGTAACTCACCACCCCCTTAAAAATTTCTTAATCGTTCATAAAAGTATGCTAATCGTTCAGCCCATTGCCATTGATTAACATTCTATAGTAGAATTTTAAAAAAAAGTAACGGGAATTTATTCAGTCAGATTTTTTGAACTTCTAATACCTTCTAATATTACGCATATTTTCAAACCTAAGTTACAAGAAAGGTTCTTATATGATATAGTTAAACTATCAGAAATAACTGAACTAGAACGTTTGAGTTTCTCATGATCCTGAACCTTACCGATAAACAACAACTAATAAAAAACATAAGAAAGACGCAGTTCGGGTCCGCGCCGTAGATTTTTCTTGAAAACATAGTGATTGAATCATGAAACAAGTATTTTGCATTAATAAGTAATTTACATATCAATCCCTTTAATGCAATATTTACACAGAGTAGTATAATGGTTACAGAATAGATAAATAACAAGTTTATCGTATGTAGCAAGGGCCTATGGTAGCTTGTGATTTATCTATTCTGTCACCATTATGCTACTCTGTGTCACAAAAAATCTACGGCGCGGAGCCAAGCTGCGCTTTTATTATGTTTTATTTCCAAAACAGCTTTTGATGGCGCCATCTGTTGACAGTATATAGAACTACATTTCGCGTATGCTCAGTAAAACATTATTTACTACAAATACTCATATTTCCCGTAATACTCAAATTTTTAAATTCAAATTTTAATATAATCTACGGCGCGGACACGGACTGCGCCTTTCTTATGTTTTATTTAGAGTAGCTTTTGATGGCGCCATCTGTTGACAGTATATAGAACTACATTTCGCATATGCGCAGTAAAACATTATTTACTACAAATGCTCATATTTCACGTAATATTCAAATTTTAATCCAATGTTTCTATTACGTATTGTCAAGTTTTCTGCAAGTTTCGTACAAATCGAAAGAAAACTCAGCATGTTATATTAAAAAAGAAACATGCGGAATTTGAAATTTTAAATTTAATACCGATTTTTACTTATATTCTGATAAATACTTTTATTGTCTCAATTTGGGTCTTAGTAATACTCCTCAAGCTCTTTAAAATGACAGTAGGGTTACAGTAGGTTCGAATTTTTTTATCCCCGCGGGGGGAGGGGAAACAGCACCTTTTGGGGGAAGTATACGAGAAAGTTTAGGGAAGACCACTCCCTCTGGTTTCCATCTAGAAACTGGTTAAAAATAGCTCTTACCTGTTTTTTGTTTCCAAAGAAAATGAAAATTTTTTCTAAAGATGCGGATTAAAACCATTTAATATGCCATATACTATATTAACTTCCTTGATTTAGTTTTTTTCAGCTAGGGAGAAAACGCACAACACTAGATGTAATCTGACATTTTTATCTCATTTTTACCACTAATTGTTTTATCAACAAGGAATTTCTTGATTTTTCCTTGAGCGATAATTTTTATCTACTGCATGCAAAGTTTTAAAAATATTCCTGGATGCGCAAAATTTTTCAGATAGTTAAACTGCGTTCAATCAAAAAAAAAAAGAACATGGGAACTAAACAAACTATCTTTGATACATAATTACGAGAATGATTTTAAAAAATAACTTGAAAAAATAAATAACTATTTTGTTGATTCAATCCTGTTGGAAGCCGTTGAAATAACAGACATACGATAGATACACTTTCTTTATTGAAAGTCATTATTATCATACATTATTGATAATAAGTATAACGTTCAGTAGAATAATTTGTCTACGAAAATATGAAATTTAAACACAACTAATCGAGCTAACTGATTCATAACTTACTAAACATCACAGTAGACTAGTAGAGAGCATCTTATTACACTTAACACATCATGCTGCATCACAAAATGAAAGAAGCCAGAGAGATACAGTAAAACCAAGTAGACCTTATATATCTGCTGTGACGTCATAGGCAGCTGACGTAGGAATTCGGAATAATCAACTGTTGCCAACAAATCCATTTTTCTTAACTGTTATTTGCAAGGTCGTTAGCATTTTCCAAAAGAGGACGGAAAGAAAACACTACTTCCGACACCTTCGCGAGAGTATCGCCATTACTCAGCAAATCCATTTTCACCATCTGTAAAGCAGTTTTCCCTGCATGCCGACTTTCATTGCTGTAAAACCAGCGGCAGTTATAAGGGCCGGTTTTCTTCTGCTAAAATTCTGATGTCAGCCAAACAATTTTTGACTTCATTTTTCAAACCATTTCTGTACCTGAAAAGCTTCAAAATTAAAAGACGGTTTTTTAATTTTATCTGCCAAATAATGATGCCACTGGTTTTGTGTTACCTGCAGGAATATGCAGGTGTCTTCGCATTAAAACGATGATGCTTGACAGGTTTGTATTTTACTACAGTCGGATCTCTATTTAACGAACCTCTATCTTGCGAACTTTTTCTTGGAACCAAGAACATTTTGCGGATTTCTTCGTAAAATAACCTCCAAATAGCGAAGTGCATTCTCTATTTAACGAACTTTTTCTTGTGATCCAATATTTTTTTTTCTCCCTATTCCTCAAAATATTTCTCAACATTTCAAACTTATTCTTTCTTTTAACACATTTTATGTTCATCAATGACCTTGAAACTGGAAAATGTCAAAGCGAAAGTGCTTGAGCATCAAAGAAAAAGATTTAATTTATCATGAGGTGGATAAAGGCGTGAGAAAAACGGATATAGCTTTAAAATTTGGTATCCCTCCAAACAGCTTGTCAACCATAATAAAAAAAATCGTGATAAGATACAAAATTATCATTCATCAAATTCTTGTTCAAAACGTTTAAAAGCATATGTCTATGAAGATGTGGATGAGGCAGTTTTGAAGTGGACAGTGTGAAAAATAAAAACAATACAGCGATGAATTGCGATGAAGACGAAGATGGAAATGATCATGATGCATAAATCAACAAACCTTCGTACGATGAAATGCTAAAATTCATTAATTTTAATATAAAATTATTTTTTAAATTGAAAATACAGTGTATTCCCGGACAATGTACTGTTTTATTCTTGTTTTCCTTGCAGATTTCTTTTTGATGGGTAAAATATATAAAACAAATAGATATTAATTTACGAAATAAAGGTGTGATTAATTACTTTTTTAATAATATTTAGTGTTTATGAATTTAAAATCTGTTTTTTGTAGTTCAAAGTATTTTAAAAGGTGAATCTCTATTGAACGAATTTTCCATATAACGAACTTTTTTTCGGGATTTAGCGACTTCGTTAAATAGAGGTCCGACTGTATTTTCCTTTCTTCATATAGTTTTTCATCGCTATGCTCAATCCTGACTTTGCCATTAAACGGCACTGCAAGCCAGGCCAATGAACATCGCACAGCTATTTTACTATTCCTAGACACCATTTTTATGTCTCTAGCTGTCGACATTCAATAGTTAACTGGTGGGAAAGGATTTTATTGAACACTCTGTATAACGTTTATATCGCGAAGAATTCATTAGCATGCAAATAAATTAAAATGCAAAATTTGATAAATTTTGTCAATGCGTTCTTGAAGGACAAAAAATAAGGTAAATTTTTCTCTTTTTTGCGGCTTTAAGCATTTTCGTCCATTTTAATGTGTTACCAAGGCAACCACGTGACATTTTTAACTTATCACATTACGTGTACCGTTTCTACATTTTATTTTCAACTTTCTAACCATCTACAAAATACCTCATTTATCTTAATACAGTCGGACCTCTATTTAACGAACCTCTATTTTGCGAACTTTTTCTTGGAACCAAGAACATTTTGCGAATTTCTTCGTAAAATAACCTCAAAATAGTGAAGTGCGTTCTCTATTTAACGAACTTTTTCTTGTGATCCAATATTTTTTTTCTCCCTATTTCTCGAAATATTTCTAAACATTTCAAACTTATTCTTTATTTTAACACATTTTATGGTGATCAATGACCTTGAAGTTGGAAAATGTCGAAGCGAAAGTGCTTGAGCATCAGAGAAAATTTTAATTTTTCATGAGGTGGATAAAGGCGTGAAAAAGGATATTGCTTTAAAATTTCGTATTCCTCCAAACAGCTTACAACCATAATAAAAAAATCGTGATAAGATACAAGATTATGATTCATCGAATTTTTGTTCAAAGCGTTTAAAAGCATGTGTCTATGAAGATGTGGATGAGGCAGTTTTGAAGTGGACAGGGTGAAAAATAAAAACAATACAGCGATGAATTGCGATGAAGACAAAGATGATGAAGATGGAAATGACCATGATGCAGAAATCAACAAACCTTCGTATGATGAAATGCTAAAATTCATTAATTTTAATATAAATTTATTTTTTTAAATTGAAAATACAGTGTATTCCCGGACAATGTTTTGTTTTATTCTTGTTTTCCTTGCAGATTTCGTTTTGATGGGCAAAATATATAAAACAAATAGATATTAATTTACAAAATAAAGGTATCATTAATTACTTTTCTAATAATATTTAGCGTTTATGAATTTAAAATCTGTTTTGTGTAGTTTAAAGTATTTTAAAAGGTAAATCTCTATTTAACGAATTTTCCATATAACGAACTTTTTTTGGGGATTTAGGGACTTCGTTAAATAGAGGTCCGACTGTATAACTCTCAAAAGCAAACAATCACCATTTGTTTACAAACTCAAGAAGATACAGATACAAGTAATATATTAGTTATAAACAACATTTAACCACTTGTTTACAAACTCAAGCAGATACAAAGTTTCGTGCCCATATAAACCTTCAAGACGCCGAGTAAGTGTCGATTTTCGGGAGCAAAAGGCTGATGTATACCTCTGTGGAAGAGCTCCGTGCAAAAATGTTAAATCATCTCATAATATTTTACAAGGAAATAAAATCAAAATTCGCAAGTGCACGATGGAATCGAGACATGCCAGTGCTCGAAGGAGAAAGCAAAGAAACCTCCAAGCGTAGCAATAATATTTCGCATAAATTTGACATTTAAAGATCCATGTTCTGGCAAACGACCAGAAATATAACAACCCCCAAGGCCCATAAAATTATCCTCTGGTAAACACTGTGTCTTCGCGTATGCGGAAGTAAAATTTTATGGTAATTCCATCCATAACGATCAATCCGAAGCAGCGAGGTTAGTCGGGTGGAAGAAATATTAATCCAATACTCCGCAGAGAAATTTGAAGAATGTGGCCCATAAAATGAAAACACATCCGTTTGTGTGGACATAATTTTTTTTTTTTGAAGAATGGAGCATATTTGAGAATTACCGATTTGCATATGCAATTTGAATCATATTTTGTGCCGCAAAGCTTTTATCCAAGATATTGAACTTATTGGGACAACTGTCGATTATTAACAAAGAACATCAACGGGGGATATTTTCCTTCGACTTTCTCGTATACTTACAAAATACGTCGCTTTTTATGTTCAACTTCGTCGTGAAGTGAATCGAGTATGAGTTTTGTTATAATGCCTATGCCTGTTGACCTATTTGGTCCAACATTTGACATTGATTTATATATGAGTGCAAAGGTGGTATTTTAAACTTCATTCATTAAGCTTGTAGAGTTTTTGAGTTATCACGTTCACAAAAACGAAAACAGACAATCAACCCGGTGATGAATTTGGTCCACAATTTGATTCTCGTCTATAATTTGGTGATAAAACCGTTTGTAATTGCTTTTTTCAGTTAATGCCGGCGCGTACCACCGGTGGCTCGCACTTGAACTGTTTCATCAGACGGTGCGCACCACCGGTGGCTCGCACTTGAACTGTTTCATCAGACGGTGCGCACCACCAACATTTAGTTTGTTTAGTAACTCGAAAAAATTTCCATACAGTTAAAAATTAAAATAATGGAAATTTAACGCATATTAATTGAAAAAGTAGGATTTATTTTATTTCAATTCAATATCATAAACATAACTCATATAATAAATTCGATAATATAAACGTAACGAATCATTATTATTAACCTAATTGTTTATTTATTTCTATGCAATTTTTAAAAATATTTCAAACAAAGTTCTGGCAAAAAACATGACAGCAATGGTGGTGAAAAAAGAAAGAGCAGCAATGGTGGTGAAAAAATAAAGAGCAGCAATGGTGGTGAAAAAAGAAAGAGCGGCAATGGTTATCATTGCGGTAAAATTTCATTTTTCACATTAGCTCGGCACCGCCCGATAAAGCAGAGCTCTCTTATAGAGTAGCCGTTCATGGGAGAGAAACATGAATCGCAGCACCAGCGTGATCGTGTTAAAGACAGAAAGGTTTAATTCCAAAAATATTATTTTCGGACTCAAGGAGTTCTATTAGCTATTTAGACCGAGGAAAGTTTCTGTAGGAATGCGTTTAACTCTATCAATAAGGGAACGTCCCAAACGTCTTTACAAGCAGAAAACGTCGGCCGTCCGAAACGTCCGATTATCACTGTGAAGTTTTCACCCCCTTTCATAAAGTGTGATTGATTTCACATCAGCAGCGCACGCTTTCTTCGTTAGAGTGGGTTCGCCCAGAAAGGTTCGGGGAATAGGTGTTTCTTCTTAGAATTCCTTGAGCGAAACTTGTCATAGCGGTTTTTGAGGGAGGAAGTGAATTTTGGTTATTTTGAAAGAGGAACTCGGGCGTTCCCGTATTTTGAGGTTCCTCTGTTCCGATGCTTTTAAGAATCAGAGGGTTAATGTAAAATACTGCGCATAATTAAAGGTGTGAATCAGGAGTCTATGGTTTCTGAGTTTCATTTGCCTTCCACACATCAGTCGCATAATTAAATCACGGAAAATTAGCGTCTCCAGGAAAGACATGAAATAGGTTTCGACAAAAAGAAACGGAACAGGCACTTAATGATATCACGTGAAAACATCTGGAAACGATGCAAAAAAGTTCACTACCCCAGAGTGTGAGGTATACAGGGTGTCCACACTTATCGTGATCAATATCTAATTTCTAAACAGTTAGGGATAGACATATAGCTCCAATTGAAAAAATGCTTTAAATGAAGGGAAGAATTATAATATATGTTTTTTGAGTGAATAAATATATTCCTGAAATAAGTTACGAATTCTAACTTTTTAAACGGTCCCTCGGTCCTATCAGTCATATTTAGTAAAACATTTTTGGCGCTCTAACATTTTAAACAAAAAAATTCCACTCTTCTGCGACTAAAACTAGCCGATTTATGGAGCTTTGAATATCGCTGACTTAGACCATTTTACGCCATTTCAATAGCCATCTTGAAGACGATCCACCAATCAATGCGCAGCACTTGCTCGACGAGGCCGCTGAATGGTTAAAAATCGTGAAATTCGAACCTCCAGAACTCGCTCAGTTTTAGTCGCGGAAGAGTGGGACTTTTTTTGTTTAAAATGTTAGAATGTCAAGAATATTTTACTAAATGTGACTGATAGAACCGGGGGACCGTATAAAAAGTTAGAATTCGTATTTTTTTCAGAAATATATTTAGTGACTCAAAAAACATGAAATATAATTCTTCCCTTCATTTAAAGCATTTTTCCATCTAGAACTATATGTCTATGTCTAACGGTTTAGAAATTAGCTACTGATCGCGATAAGTGTGGACACCCTGTGTTTTGTTGCATACAGTAAGACAAGCCGAACTATTTGGTTAAGATAAGGCTTGTTCATTTGTATCTTTGGAAATAAAATTGTAGCAAACTGTTGTACAAGACAAAGTTCCGATGCCTTCTCTTGCAGGGTGCTACAATGTTTTCCTAACAAACTCAATTCCAAAATTTTATCATTTTGAGATTTAGAAGGAAGAAAAGAAAGCATGCGATGCATGAAAACAATTCCAAGGTACAAAAAAATAATTTTAACTTCCTTTGAATTTTTCAAAAGAAGAAAAAGGAAAGACCTCCCCCAACACATGTGACTTTTCTTTCGTATTGTGCTCCAAAAGAAAACCTCGAGACACTCCACTTCGATTTTCGAGCAGGTGTTCGGAGCGCTACAGGAAAGATGTCTGGGGGGGGAGGAGGGTGCACCAGCAACTGGAAAAGTTTTCGAGTGCCGCCTTCGCGTGCGGGCGGGAGAAATTCCTCCCATTTGTCACGAACTCGAGATCGGGGTTTACGTGAGAGCGAGGCGCAGAATCTCAGCCAGAAGGACTGCAATGCATTTTTACGTGATGCAGTTACGTTTCCGGAGGGAACGTTCCCAAATGGAGAAGGGGGTCGGATGTTATTTAAATTGAATTTTTGGTCAGATGACAAAATGGTTTCATAACACTATTTGTGTCCTGCCCGTCCAGAGAGGGGGGGGGGGGCAGAAGGGCAAAATACCCGGGCTTCGGCCTATTAGAGAGGTAAGGGTGCCGTCACGGGATAAGGAAAGATGCATTTTTCTTATTTCCAAGAGTATTTATTTTTATCCTTGGCAAATAAGATGCCATGAGACGAACTATACAATAGAACCCCGGATATACGAACTAATTGGGGCTGACTCTTGTTCGGATTATCCGAGAAATTCTGTTAAAAACTCTTGAAATACAGAAGGCAGCAGGTATTGACTCTGGGTGCTCTGTGAAGGTGTACAGAAAGAGCAGGCGGCCATTCGCACGGTACAGGGGCAAACAAGTTGAGGGTAAAAAGTTAGATATCTGAGTTTGTTTATCTAATTAAGGTGCTGTATTCATTCTTAAAGACCAATTCGAATACTTCTTTTAAGATAGGAATAACCATCAGCTTTGTTTCTGATTCGTAATTGTTAATTTACTTCATATTTCAGTAATTTTTTTCAGAAAATAAAAAAAAGGATGTTCGGATTATACGAAATTTCGAATTTCCAGGGGTCTACTGTATTTTTAAATTTATTTTTTGTGAATATAAAATCCGCGCATTCTCATATTAATCTACATACACCATACTACATTAATCTACATTGCAGAAGGTGGCTGACTAGGAGTCAGATTTTCGTAACAAGACGTTACGTGATCGTGCTATGGTGAGAAAGACTTGCGTTCGCTGATTAGTCGCCAGAGGCATAATTCTCGAGGGGGCTCCACATGCTAGCCCGGCTCTCTGCTGCCCTGTCTGCGCTTGCTCATGGAGGGACAAGTGGGGGTGTTCGGCACTCGAGTTTCTAGTATGCTTCTACAGTAAGATAGTACCTCAGTGGTTTGGTGTTAAGTTATCGTCTGCGGGGGCTTCAGGTTCGAAACCCGATTCCACCGAAAATTTGCAGTATAAGTGGGCATGGTATACGTCAAATCAAACGTCAACCGACGTCAAATGTCCTCCTGGTGGTGGAGGGCAACGGGTGGGCCCGGAAGATGGGAGGTGCCCTCGGTCTGACCATGGTTTAAAACGACGAGTTTCGTCCCGAAATAGTTCTCGTGTTGCTTTAAAACGGGACGTAAATAAATAGGTTAAAGTAAAGTTTACGGTGCGAAGCCCTTTCTCTCCGCTTTAGCTCGCCAAATCCTTGCCGCCAAGCAGAAGACGGATTGGCGACGCCAGAACATTTGTTTTGGTTGCGCATGAATGTTCCTATTCGTGTCTTGTTCGCGCAGGAATTGTTATATTTTCGTATCGCGCTTCAGTGCTGCGATTTTATTGGTCAGGTATGCGCTGTGTACGCTTTCATTGGTCGATTTCTTCGAATTTGAATGGAACTTCGTTTGGAATTCTGCATTTTGATTTTTGACAGATAGGATAATGCATTTTCTTCGTGTGACGAAGTAATGAAAAATGGCTTGAAATAAAATGACAAAAAATAAAATTTAATAGATTAACATTTTTCTGTGTGTTTCACTTATCAATGAAAAAGCGAAGTCCTTCGCTCATGTTCACTTTGACGAGGGAATGTTTTGAGGTAAGAATTCATTTTGGAATTTGAAAAACCTTGATTCATAACATTGAATGAGCAAACGTAGGTACTAGTTTTCCGCTTTGCTGAAAGCGAACCGCAGATGTTTTTTTAAGTTTAAAAAAATTGCCAGGAACACACTTGCAATGCCGGAGGCAATAAAATGCTCACTGGGCAGTCAAAACAAATGTTCTCACATCACCAATCCATCTTGTTCTTGACGACAAAAAGTTGGCGATCTTAAGTAGAGAGGATCGGTTTGGCACCGTAAACTTTACTTTTACCAATAAATCTAAACTAATCTACAATATAGTTGGTTTTTATTCATCTTGCAGTACTTATATTAACGTTCCGTTTTGAAACAACATGAATCCGTGGCGCAGAATCTCATCTATTTTGGAACCGAATTCTTGATTTTGAACCGTAGTCAGATGTTAAGGAACCCTCTTTCCAAACTTCCGCACTACACCGGAAGGAGCCTTGTGACTCTGGAAGTCAAATTCAGCAGGCATAAGGCCCATATATACGACATATCTTTAGTGAAATGGGGTTTCGAACCTGGAATCCTCCGATTCAAAGAATGAAATCTTACCACCACATCACCACGGCCATTCGTCTTATAATAAGAGATCTGACTATGTAATTTGGGGCAGTACTTATTTCTGCAGACTGATTGGGTCTGAACTTCGATGAATATCTGCGGTTTTGATGTAAGACCACACAGTTTTCAGTGAACAAGTCTTTGAACCCACAGGCAGTGCAGTTTTGATGCTAAGACCACATAGTTTTCAGTGAACAAGTCTTTGTACCCACAGGTAGTGCAGTTTTGATGCTAAGACCACATAGTTTTCAGTGAACAAGTCTTTGTACCCACAGGCAGTGCAGTTTTTGATGCTAATTGACCACATAGTTTTCAGTGAACAAGTCTTTAGTCCCATAGCAGTGCAGTGTTGATCGCTAAGACCATTCATGGTTTCAGTGAACAAGTCTTGAACCCACAGGCAGTGCAGTGTTTGAGGTTAAGAATCCATAGTTTTCTCAGTGAACAAGTCTTGAACCCACAGGCAGTGCAGTGTTGATGTTAAGACCACATAGTTTTCAGTGAACAAGTCTTTGAACCCACAGGCAGTGCAGTTTTGATGCTAAGACCACATAGTTTTTCAGTGAACAAGTCTTTGAATCCACAGGCAGTAGTTTTTGTCTAAGACCACAGTTTTCAATGAACAAGTCTTTGAACCCACAGGCAGTGCAGTTTTGAGTGAAACAGTTTCAGTGAAGTTTTACACGACAGTACATTTTGCAGATTATACTTCAGTGAACAAGTCTTTGTACCCACAGGCAGTCATTGCTAAACACAGTTTAAAGTAGAAGTCTTTGTAGTGCAGTTTAGTAAGACCACACAGTTTA
>BGPR01011186.1:15313-35731 GCA_013235015.1 Araneus ventricosus
TTTTCAATGAACAAGTCTTTGTACCCACAGGCAGTGCAGTTTTGATGCTAAGACCACATAGTTTTCAGTGAACAAGTCTTTGTACCCACAGGTAGTGTAGTGTTGATGCTAAGACCACACAGTTTTCAATGAACAAGTCTTTGTACCCACAGGCAGTGCAGTTTTGATGCTAAGACCACATAGTTTTCAGTGAACAAGTCTTTGAACCCACAGGCAGTGCAGTTTTGAGGTTAAGACCACATAGTTTTCAGTGAACAAGTCTTTGTACTCACAGACAGTCTTTAACACCACACCGCCGTCTCTAGAGCTCATGTGGCTCCTATTCGGGTTGGTACAGATGTAGGTGGACTTTATTGAGTTGCAAGAAAAAGCAACATTCAGCAAGAGAAGAATGACAAATGAAGAAATTATATAGCCGGTGTCAACACATAGAATTGACAACGAAATAAAGGAATATATACATTTCACGGTGTGAATGAAAGAAAAATGATGAATGTAGATGATGACGAACTACATGAGGAAGCTTATATCAATGCACACGTTTTGAGTAACGCATGAGAAATGGGGAGCCATTGCGTGTTAATTGTGGAACACAAGGATTACCATTAAAGATTTATGAGAAAGGAAGAACTTAGTATATTCAATGTATTGAATGCAGGATAAGCTAGGGTTATTGCACAAAGGCAGGTGAGTCCTTATTCCAGTCGCATTATGTTTTCATTGTCTATTATGGATTTAATCATGTTTATTATTCTTTTTCTTGAATTCGGATTCTTCAGGACTCTTTGGCACCACAGACTCTCCAGCGAAGTAGAAGGTTTCCTAATATGCCAAGAGAGAGTCAATGGACAAGATGTCGCATAGTGGATGGGATCGCCGAACCCACAGACAGTCCACAATTTGACGGATGTGGTACAAGAAACAGATATTGATCATTCTCAGATACGGAAACCCTCCGCCCTTTTGAACATACGCCAAGCGGAGTTGATTTTATCAAAATAGAAGTGAGGTGAAAAATGCAGGATGAGATGTTTACCTTTTACTCAGCAGTATATAGAAACATTTTATTTTCATTTATTTATTAATATGCTGTAAAGACTAACTAAAAAATACGCCTAATTGGAAGAAAGTAGTGACCTAAAAAAGAATTACGATAAAGCGCTCATCTTACTCACTACCTGTCACCCTTTTCCGTAGTAGAATCATCGAAAAGTTCTAGTCTCGGGTTTCTGACACGAACGATACAGATTTACAGTTTCGATAGAAAGACTGCATGTCAAATGTCCTTGTTACTATGTGAATCATCGTTTTAACAAACACACACATGAATCGACATACTGAATGGTAGCATTTGGACGGACAGTATTTGGTAACGGAATCGATCCGAAATTTGAAAAAGATGCACAATTTTGGTACGAAGACCATTTACCGAATTTTTCGAATACTGGTTTTCTTTTTAGTTATAACGTTCACAGGTAAACAGCACAGTTCCAAAAATGGTATTTTCGATCTGAGGAATGTTTCAAGTATGGAGATTCATCAAAACATCGAATTTAAGGTTTTTGACAATTGTAATAATTTCAGTATTCTGTATACGAAGAAGTAAAAAAATAAATGCTCACTAAATTTCTCCTTGAAACTGGAATAGACTGGAAACAAAAACAATACTTTCTGAAATTCCTTATCTCCTAAGCTGAACTTCTTCGTATACAAACGTTCTTCAGTTCAGTTAACCCTTGACCAACGACCGTTAAACTTTTAATTAGGTGACCTTTTCTTTTTGGGGCATTTGTTGTTACTTCAATACGTATAACAACATGAAGGATATTTGAGATAATTAAGCGCGTCCAAATAATTTTTTGCTTTTAAATTGATTTCTACTTTCAGTGACCACTCATGCTGATGAATTCTAATCGGAAGCAAATGATAAAAAAAGAATAAAAGTATTTAAAAACATTTAATACCATAAATGTAAAACAATAATTGTAAATGTTATATATTATTTAATGATAGAAAAATATTATTATGTATTAATCTAAAAAATGATCTTAATTAATTATAGTAAAAATGATGAATAGTATTATTAAGGCAAAATAATTAAATTGTATTAATTATTTTGATGGTAAATAATACACAATGCCATTCTATAAATCCTCTCGTATTAAAAAAAACAGTCAAAGATAAACAATACATAATTTTCAGTGTACCTATTTTTTTCTGCGACTAATTTTAAACAAATTAGAGCATTATTTTCATTCTTTAAAGCATTTTTATTTTAAATAACAATAATCGCCTTTTAAATGGAAAATAAAATAAAAATGTCTCATTTAATATCTAAATAAAAACTAGAGCCCAAGAGGTTTGATAAATTTGAGTTTTTGTCTCGGAAACAAATAAAATTTAATAATTAAAATCTCGAGTAGGTCCATGTATGAAGAATAAAATCATCACTAAAATATTTCTAAAGCAAATAAAAATTAAAAAGCACGTAAGCGTATAAGATGATAAAATAAATTGAATTAATTTCGCCTAAAATAATTGCACAAACAATAAAATCACAAAACGGTACATATTTAATTCTATCTGCGTTGAGTCCATCATGAAAACAAAAGGAAATAACGAACCTCCTAAGTTAAAAACTAATTACGTTTATTTCATTTTTCGAAGAATTATGCAAATAAAAAATGGTTATTGTCAAATTTATATCCATAATTGAACAGCCTGAATTGTTTAAGCAAAGGTTTCTCCGAACATATCAATATTTTCATTTAATTATTTTTCCGACAAACGCATGCTTCTAAAACAACACAAAGCATGCATTGTTGACTTTAGAGTGTCGTTGCTAAATAAAAGCTCCCTCAATTTTTACAGCTGTTAAACAAGGTTTTTTCAGGCCTGTTCATCGTAAACTATAAACGATTTCTTTATTTTAACGACAAAATATATTTCGATGGAATATTTGTTATTGTCGTTTTTATGGATTTGCTTTTGTCTAGCTTTGAATGAGGGAACAAAGCTTTGCTACTGTTGTTTTCATCTCTCTTACTAAGTCTGCTAGAAAAATAACAATAACAAAAAATGTATATCAATAAAAGCAGCTCAGTGACAATTGTATATGTCTTTTCTTTCTGTGTAGCGGTTACAATTCACTGCCTTCTCCTTTTTATTGTAGATGGCGCTACTAGAGCCATCCGGGTTTTTCCCATGATGCCTCTCTCTCTTCTTCTTCTGTGTACTTGTCTTGTGTTGTTGTTCTCTGTCTTGCGTCTTGTACCTTTTAATGTACTGTGTCGTGGAACTTAGCCATCTAATAAAAATGGTTCCTGAAATTGAATTAATTCTTCAACAGCGGCATTCCACATAAACATGAATCTCGTCCCTCTACAACTGTGTATAACGGAATAGCTCGTGCGCAGGCACTGAGACACTTTAGCACTGGATTTGTTTTGGTGCATAAATAATTTATTAATTTTATTTTATTTCTAACGCTTTCTATCTAACGCAGCTATAAAAAATCTGATACTCTTTAGAGAGGAAAAAATGTTAAAAGCTTATTGTTGGGAGAGAAAGAAACTCTAAAGGCACTATTTTGCACACAGTGTCATTTTCTCCGTTATGGGATCCTCAGTGACATATTGTTACAAAACTCTCTCTGTGGGGTATGAAGGTAAACAGTCCAACACGCAGGATAATGGAGAATGAAGGTTTATTCACAAGTGTGCAGGAAAACACGTAGCACAGGTAACATGAAACAATAGATCTCGCACAGATTAACGACGTAAACAGACAAGAATTCACATGTAATAACAGTTCAGCACTTTCAGATTTAGTAACACAAACACTGAGCAAATCACTAATAACGACAATGATAGAACTTTCAATAGCGCTCAGCTCACAGGCTTCCTAGCTCGCACTGCAGACGAAACTCTAAAGTCGTTCCAGTGGATCAACACCCCTCTCTGATCCAAGCGCGGCCCTTAAATACTCTCCCCGACAGGCCGTGACGTCACATGGAGTTTTCTCGTACATTCAAGCCTATTTCCTTTCCTAAAGGAGATATCGAGAAAAGGGTCGCATTTTTGGGGATCATCGATTTTTCGCCAAGGTCGCCAAATTTATCGCCAAGATGGTCGCCAAGGTCGGGGGTCCAGGCCCGGCCATCCCATACTTACCCCTGCGAAACTCTCTTCCCAAGCATAAGACTAGTCCGGCAGGAACGCGACATTACATTTTTGCAACAATATTGTCACTGATGGTGAAAAAGGTCGTATATCAGAAACTCCATCTATATATATAAAACGCTAAGATACGTGGCACAGAAAAGAGTTTCATTTCTCTTTTGTCGATGGCAACGATCGGTTTGCTTACAAAATGAAACCAGTAGCCACCTCCACGTTAAGCATAAGTTCATATTCACAGCCTGTTACTCGATTCGTTCTGGTGTAAAATAACTTTTTCTCTGAAAAAAATTAGTTTGAGATGAAGAATTCGCAATATTTCTTACAATACAATGTGTGTGTGTGTGTGTGTGAAACTTAATAAGAAATGATTCAAAAAAGATCAGTTAGAAATGAAGCAGATGGGCTTAGGCGAACCAGAGGAAGTTTAGATGAACGTCAAAACAGTTTAAGTCAGCGAAGATAAAATCGTGTCAATTCACAAATTGAAGTGTATATCATGGAAATTTCTTTTTTGTGCAAGTCTGGCTGTAAAGCCGTTGGAACAAGGTTTAGGTGTGAGTTGTTAAAAGATTTGACTCATTCTGAGGTTGCAGCAAAAGAGTTCGAGCGAAACATTTTAGCTTAGATTGTCTCAAATGATGGTGAAGTAAACCTGATAATGGAAATTAATCTACCGTATCATCCTTTGTAATTCTTTTAAAGGATATTAGTGATTTCATTCTTAATGGTGATATAAAGCTGGTGAATGAATAATGATAATGGAGATTTCATTTGTTCCATAGGTGTCGAGAAATTTCCCAACACTAAAACCGATTCCCAACATTGTATTTTAACAGATCCACAGAAACCTGTAGTTTTCCCGCTGAACTTTTCACAGCATCTTCGGGTCTCTAATTCGTGAACAATTCTTGAACGAAAGATAATCGCATTGGTGAAGTTTTAAATAAAACGCTCCCTTTACAAAGCTGACTGATGATAGTTTTAATTTCGATCAAAAGAATAAGAACTGTTAACACTCTAAGCGTTCAGTTTCTTTGATTTAATAGCTTTAAAATTTAAAAAATTATCTTCTGAAATGAATGGAACCTCATTTAGTTTAATTATTTATGAATGGAACCTCATTTAGTTTAATTATTTATGAATGGAACCTCATTTAGTCTCTGATATCTTAATAATATTTTATCCGTGTTAGTTTAAGAGATTATACACATAAACATGAATGATCTTGAATTGAACTGAATGTGAGAAACGGGAAAATATGGCTAAAAAGCACTTCGTCCTTTTTTGTTGTGTTTGAAATTCTCGTATTTTAATTGTCGTTCTCTAGACAAATTATTTTATTACGTGCCATTTTCTTTTTCTATAATTTAAGCTAGCATTACGCTGTCTTAATGTTTCCATGAGAATAAAATTCAATTTTTATCTTAAAGTGTAATTGTGTTTTCTCTCTTTTTTAAGTTCTTTTATTTAATGAATTGAGTTTTTGCTAACTGATAATAATACCGACATTGGAATCTGAGTTACGGGCAATATCCTTATATACTTAATTTATTTAAATGATAAACTAACCATAACGCAAACACGTGAATTACATTAAATTTAAATATAGAATCTTAATTACTGATGTAAAAAACTCGAAGCGTGCCTTATATTGAAGAAAACAAGAAATGAGCAAGAGGTAACAGAAAAATTTTCATGAAATGCAAGAACTTTGCTCACATTGCTTAAACAAATTATAGCGATTCGTGTGATTTTTTCTTATTTCAATTAAGGTATAATTAATACCACCATTTGCGTAAATAAATATGACTATTTTTAAAGTTTTATGAGGTACAGGTTTAACTCTTTCATTTTAAAAGTTAGCAAATCCATTAATATTACAAATACAATAGCCCAGATCCTCCGGTAAAGCTCTGACGTTACCAACAATAAAACTCGCGCCATAGCACTGCTAGAGGTTAAACAGCATTATTTCACTGTTAGAGAACCTAAATTTCAGTCATTTTAAATTTAAATGAGTCATTGTCGTTCTAATTTCAAATTTAATAGCTCTAAAATAGTGAAATAAAATTTTCTATCGATTGATATAAAATTTATCTCGCTATGATCAATAGTTCTCGAGAAATTTCAAATTATATTAATCTTATATTTCAAATTAATTTTGATTTTTTAATAGAAAGTAGTAAATTGGGTCAGTGATATATCATGCGCGTGATATAGTTTGGACGCCAAATTGAATCTGAATGCAATCGTGGCGATGTTATTTTCTTGCCAAGAATAAAATTATCCACTAGCGACGTGAATCTACCATTCGTTCTCAACCGCCGCCAGTTCCCGTTAATTCCAGCTTACACGATGACTATCAACAAATCGCAGGAGAAAACTTTCGATCATGTTGGAATTTACCTCGATGAGCCTGTCTTTTCACGTGAACAGCTCTATGTTGCACTTTCAAGGTCTAGGATTCCCAATCACGTTAAAATTCACACAAAGACATCTGAAGTACAAGGAAAATTATTAAACAACGAAAAATACTTCACACCGAATGTTGTTTACCAAGAGGTGTTTTGAATAAAGAAATGTTTAAATAATATGTAAATAAAAAATATATTTACTGTCATAAAACATATTTTTATTTTATTTGTTTTCAATCAATGTTAAACATTTCTCTCGCATATATATCTAATTAAACACCTCAAATTTTAAGGGAAATCTCTCGAATGAAGAGGCAATTTGCACCCGTCAAACCATGACGGGTGATTTTTTAGTTTATATATGAAAGGCAAATACCATGACTCACTCATCACGAAATCTCCCAAACCACTGGGACTAGAAACTTGAAATTTGACAGGTGGTTGCTTCTGGAGGAGTAGGTGCTCACTAAGACAGGATTTTTCGAAATTTTAATTAGAATTTAAATTATTTAAAAATTACTTTAAATTTTAACGTTTTTCCGGAATAACTTCCGATCCTATTATAGCAAAAACACCAGTTTTTCATTATCTTATAGATTAAAAAAAATTAGCTTTTCCATGACACCGATCTTATTTCCATGCGACATTTTGTTCAATTTTAATTAATGTTTCAAAATGTTTTAAAACACGAATTGTAACAATGTTTTCATTGTTGTAAATAAAATTCAAACCATCTCATTATTTCAGCAAATCTTTTATTCACGCGCTTTTGCAGTTGTTACGGTTGTGGTAGTATAAATTGTTTTCTTTAGAAATTAATTTCAAAGCAGAATTTTCACTTTAGTATTCATTGCATTTCTGAAATATTTTATCGCACCTGCTTCAAAGTAATATTTTTATAAAGCGTGGCAACAGACATTTGATTTTAGGTTTGTTTGTTTTTATTGTGTGTGAGGTAGACTGAAATGATTTTCGTCCTTTCTTCAAGTATTTAATCTCATGCTTTCCTGCCGTTTTAAAGTTATGAGGCATGGAAACGCTTTCAAAATTTTGTGTACTGCATTACAGGTAATTTTTTTATTAAAATTTTGGTTAGGCTTAAGTGTACAGTACTGCCGCCAAACTTGAATTTCCTCAAGTGATAACCCATCAAATTGGATATTAAAAATTAGAAATTACAGCCTGAATCTAGGAATTACAAAAAGGCAATAGTGTTCGGGAAAACTAACTAATTTTTAAATTTTATTGTCTACCTCCTATACTCCCGGGTCTTTTAGATGTCTATGAATTTTTTGCCGCCTCACTTTTTGTACCCACTGGTTCACACGGGCCTCCAGCATGATCGGCTTTCGCGACCCTATTCAGCGTTAATCATTCTACCGATGAGTGATAGATGAATTGAGTGAAAGTTATTTGAAACTCAGTTTGTAAGTTTCGTTAGCTGCGATGCATCATACAGAATTGTATCGCTGGAATGTCTTTAAATATTTTACTATCTGTTAAATACAATAAAATATTCAGTTTTTTTCATCTTTGCTGAGTTATCGCGACTGAAACTGCGACGGGTAGTGCTATAATTAATATAAAATACAAAAATAAAATCTAATTTAAACGGGCGAACCAGCTGATCGCCGAAGGCGGCTAGTAAAACATATTTCCAAGTAACAGTTATGATTCATCAGCATATTGATCTCAACAAACAACATAGAAACTTTAACCTTAGGCATGCAGTTAGATACGCATGCAGTCTTCATCTATTAATTCATTTTAAACTGATTACAATTCGAATTTTTCTCGCAGAATAGCCATTTAATTCTCATTAGGACTAATTAGCATAGTTATAAAAGAAAAATTGTCAAAATTGGATGAATATATCGTAGAACAAATTTACAAATATTGCGACCATTGATTTCTACTAACGGTGGCTTAAATGAAATTAAAAGCTTGGAACCAAAATTCTATTCGCCGACTGCAGGTTTCCAGTGCACACATCGCGTGTCGCATCGAAATCCTTTCACGTTCTCGTGGGGAGAAAGTCCCCAGCGCATGCAAATCGGCGACCGCACAAAGCATTTTTCCGCTTGTAACTTCTCCCACCCGAAGAGCCAGCAGCATTATGCAGAAAGTTGTTCCAACAACCTCCGAGTTTATTTGCGTCTTCTTTCCGTGCGTGGAGATGCAGTCGGAGCAAAATAAAATGGAGGTGAATTTAATGTGCCAACCAACGCTGCCGGTGGCTAATAAATTGGAATTGCCAAGGTGCTGCGAAGGTTTACGTTAAATTGAGTTTAGCAGATGGAAGGAGGATTTTCTGGGATGGATGAAGATTTTTGTGCTAATGCGAAGGAACGTTTTGCATCGACGTGTGAATTTATATTATTTAATACCATCTCCTTTTTAAACGCTTTTACCAAGTTCGAAATGTCTGTATGTACGCAAGGTTGGAATTTTTGGATCGATTTTTCGCTCACTTCTTAATGCACTGGAGTTCTGAAACTTTGTATATTTATTGTGAGTCTTGGTGACAATGCAATACTTTAATAATTTTAGAGCTGTTAATTATACATTTTTTTTAAAAATCGCAAAATTACGTTTGCACTTGGTAGGTTTCAGTGCCGCCATCTATAGTATTTCTGATAACTAAAAGACTTTACACAGTAATTTAAATGTTTCAATTAAAATAAAAATAAGTGTAGACTATTATAGATCTTTTTAAAGAAATTATTGCTGGAATTATTTAAGAAAAATGGATTTAACTTCGAAATACTTTTATTAAGGTCAGAATTTTGTGATCGATTTTTCACTCACTTCTTAATGCACTAGAGTTCTGAAATTTTGTATATTCATTGGGACTTGATGACAATGCAATATTTCAGCAATTTTAGAGATCTTTCCAATAAAATAATTTTTGGAATTAGTTCATGAAAAATTGATTTTAAAATCCCAAAATCTTTATAATGCTAAATTATGACATAAATTAAAGACTAAAATTAGAAAATAATAAATATAAAAAAACTTTAAAAAAAACGCTTTTACCAATGCATTTAAAAAATAATTTTTTCTCAGAAATCTGGAGGTCAAAACAAAAATTGCAAAAGCGTGAGCTGCTGATATAAAACCAGCGCCTCGCGCTTTTTGTTTTGACCTCCAGATTTCTGAGAAAAAATTAATATTTTCTTTTTTGGTGCGTTTGTAAAAGCGTTTTTTAAAAGGATTTTTTTATATTTATTATTTTCTCTCTTGATTGGCCGAGTTTTCTGTTTTATTTATTTGGGGTAATGTTGAACTTTCGCTATACTCACCGACTTCCGGTGCAATGCTTCGTCAATGAGGACCTTCAAAATTTCAACACTCTGTTTGAAGATATTAATTAATATTTAGAGTTTCTTACTGTTATGGTTTGAGGGTACTTTGAAAACATCAAATTTGATATTCCTATTTCTGAAGCTCTCAGTGTTTATTCGAAATAAGAGTCTCATTTTGCGGAAAGGCTGCTATAATTGTTCCTTATCGCTCTTTTTGGCGACTTCTAAGGATTGTTTGTTCCCTAAATTTTTAACCAAACGATTTGGATAATTATAATCGTTCTAATTGGAATTAAGCTGTTTTAAATTCTAAAAAATAAACGAACTCAAAGAACACAGAATTCAACGCTTTGTATACTAGGGAAAGAACTGGTTCTGTGTACTAGGGAAAAAATTGGTTCTGTATACCAGGGAAAGAACTGGTTCTGTATACTAGGAAAAGAACTGGTTTGGACTTAGTGCTTGATACGGTATCCAAACGGGTTTGGCAACTGCTTAAATCGGAGGGCTGCCGGAAAACGGTCTGTGAATCCAAAATAAACAAAACAGAAAACTCGTCCATACGAATAGGAAGCATTACAATCGTCAAAATATTCGACTTGGAAGAATTTTTGGAAGACTTTTTGGAAGATTTTGCACGTTTTAACCATCCCTCGGTCTGAAAAACGAATTTTTAGAATTATGTTTGTCTGCCTATCTGTGAACACGATAATTCAAAACTGTAATAGGGTAGACGGATAAAATTTAGTAAGCAAATTATAGATACATATCGCATTTTGAACCAATACTTGCATAGGAAGTTTGTCTGCTCGTGATTATGTGAACGTGATGGCTCAAGAACCTTTCACGCGATACTAGAACTAGAACAGCGTCTTATACCCCTATGCCTGTAACCATTATGGCCAACTTCAAAACGTGGCTTCTATCTTTAACAAATATTTAAAGCTTTATTTATTGTCGATTTTTTTTTTCGATCTCTTCGTGGTCTTTTGTAATAATTGCAAATAATAAATTGAAAAATTACCAAGTAAGTTTATTTCGTCGCAATTTTGGAGGGAAAAATGTACGACAAGGCTATAGATGATGCTTTTCTTTTCTAAGCCAGCTTCGACAGGGTAATTTTGCACCAATTTCGCAAAAGGGATTTATACAAATAACTAGAAAATTAAAGGTATGATGGGTGAAAAATTTCCTCTTCCCGTCAAATCTAACGTGTTTAAATACATATATATGCGAGAGAAATGTTTAACATTGATTGAAAACAAATAAAATAAACATATGTATTATGACAGGAAATATTTTTTATTTACATATTATTTACATATTTCTTTATTTAAAAAACCTCTTGGTAAACAACATTGAAGTATGTTTCGTTGTTTAACAATTTTCCTTGTACTTCAGATGTCTTTGTGTAAATTTTAAAGTTGTCAAAAAAATTTATCAAATTATATCATCATGATTGCAATAAATAATCAGATGCATCGTGGCGTCCAAACTATATCACGCGCATGATATGCCACTGACGTAATTTACTACTTTCTATTAAAAAATGGAAATTAATTTGAAATATAGGATTAATATAATTTAAAATTTCTCGGGAACTATTGATCGTAGCGAGATAAATTTTATATCAATGGATAGCTAATTTTAGTCCATTATTTTAGAGCTATTAAATTTGAAATTAGAACGACAATGACTCTTTTAAATTTCAAATTATTGCAATTTAGGTTCTCTAACAATGAAATAATGCTGCTTAACGTCTCGCTGTGCTATGGTGCGAGTTTTATTGTTGTGACGTCAGAGCATTACCGAGAGATCTGGGCTATTATCTTAGTAATGTCAGTTAAATTCTTTTACTTCGTA
This sequence comes from Araneus ventricosus, assembly GCA_013235015.1. Classification (NCBI taxonomy): domain Eukaryota; kingdom Metazoa; phylum Arthropoda; class Arachnida; order Araneae; family Araneidae; genus Araneus; species Araneus ventricosus. The sequence goes on from BGPR01011186.1 coordinate 27,077, forward strand.
ACAACTTTGTAACTAATGACATTAAGTTTCATACTGAATATGATACAAATTCAGTTTCAGTGCAATGTTCCGAGGTGAATTAAGTAGACACATTTATTCACTTTTGCATGTATAACACAAAATCCATATTCATATCTAACATACAGTCAATCAAAAAAGGTGACCAGATCAACCAAATTTCCCCAATGGTCGGATTTGTCTTATTCTTTCTCTTCAACTCTAGAAAGGATCTTATTAAAACATAAGTACGGACCAGTTTTATACATTAATATTTGCTTTTCATCATTTCTCACGGAACAAAGATATTTAATGTGCATCAAAAAAATAAATAAAATGTCGTAAAGTGTTACACTCTGTGTAACGTTATCGGCCTTATTCACCATCCATGCTTAAACAATGATCAGCGGTTAAAATGGAATTTACACAAACAAGCGAATGCTGACCGAAATGATCGGCTTGATGTATACCCTAACTGGCGAGAAACTCGTTTGGCTCGAAGGCTGAGGGTAATTTTTAAAATCGCCAACAGAGAAATTGAGATACCATGCCAAAATAGCAACCCGCTAGGGTATACATTTGGCGACGCATTTCGGTCAGCTTTCGCGTTATTATAGCAGAACCATCATTTAACCGCTGATCATGGTTTAACCATGGATGGTGAATAAGGCCGTATAAGAACTACAAAAGAAAGAGTGAGAAAAGGCAGGTAAAGTAACAAGATGCTTCCAGTGTTTCGACTTTGAGGACACCTCGTCAACTTGACCCATCCTTGACACTTTTTCCCATGCTCTTAATCAGCGAGTGGGAACTCGACCACGTGTTTGAACTATCTTACGTGATACCGGGCTATTTGTGTGTTTTTCAAAGCGAGTGGCCACGTGTCTTCTCAGACGCCTCAAAAAGTGGGACAGGGGTTGGTGAGAGAGGGAGTTAATGAGAATGAGCAGTGTCACCTTACCGTCGTGCAGGGGATCGATGGAATGGATCATGAGTTGAAGTAGACCATGACGAAACTTGCTGCCTGCGTGCAGAATCGGCGTGCTCGCCCGTCGCTTTTTCATCTGCAAAATGGAAAAGGAAAAGGGTCAGAGAGAGCAGCTCCAGATTAACCAAAAATTAACCTTCACACAATTGGTACGAAATAAGAAAACATAGAAGGAACTGGCTCAAGTTTATTTTACGTTGATAATTGGGTTGTAATAGATTTGATTTCCTTGCAAATGTGTAATCACGTTAGCGAGAGACTAAAGTCACCAGATTTTCACAAATTTAATCTGGGACGTCTAGACGCCCGGCTTTCAAAACAGGAAGATGGCTAAGAGTTATTGAACAAGTTCCAAAAAAATATATAAATAAAAAAATAAAATAAAACAATGAAACATTTCAATGTTAAAAACAAAGAAGCACGAAGAGATATAGCAGCATACATTTTATACTTTGCTGCTGTTTTACTATTTACTAATGATTACTATTAATTTAAATATATAAACAAAAAAATAAAATAAAATAATGAAACACCCTATTGTTAAAAAGAAAGAAGCATGAAAAGATGTAGCAGCATATATTTTATTCTTTGCAGTTGTTTTACTATTTACTAATTATTACTATTAATTTAAATATATAAATAAAAAAATAAAATAATGAATCACCCTATTGTTAAAAACAAAGAAGCATGAAGAGATGTAGCAGCATATATTTTATGCTTTGCTGTTGTTTTACTATTTACATTTTAGGCTACTTATTGTAAGTGAAAACAGGAACAGTCCGGGACATTTCATTCAAATCTGAGACAAAGAGCCGAAAATCGAGACTGGCAAATCCGGGATGTCTGGTCACTTTATTCGTGTAGCTAAAACTGCGAAGGAGAGCTCAACTTCACATTACTTCTATTGAAAATTAACATTTATCTTATCTGACATTTTTAAAAACCAAATCTCGCTAATCCTTTTATAAATATAAACTACACCCTAAGGAAAATTCGAGACAATCCGGCCGTTTGATTCAAATTTGGGACAATTTTTCAATCCGCGACAGACAGTCGGGATGGTTCCGACTAATCCCAGACGTCTGATCACTTTAGTGAAAGCCACGGAGAGGCTAAAATCATTTTCCTTTCACAATTACACCCAGAGTTCCATAAGGTAGTTACAGAGATACGGTTTATATCTTCAGTTGGTTGTCATATTCAGAACTATTTGTCTTTAACCCTGTCACACCGAGCGAGGCGGTCTAAAAATTTCCCCTCAACAGCGACGAAGGCCGGTCTGAGGCGGTTGGCTTCTTATGAGAGGAGGGGAGGTTCTAAGATCGCTTTGGAGACAATCGCGGTAGGGGGTCCAATTCCCCTTTCCAACCACGGCCCATTTTCCTGCGCCTTAAGGGCCATAGCACACTAGCTTATATTTGGTCACCAAGGGAGAGCAAAACCGCTTCTAGGGCGTTTGAACCGGTTTTATTAGCCCGCAAAGCGAAGATGGGAGCTTTCGAACAGAACAAAAAACATCCATGCAAGTTCATGGGCGTGAATAACTGAACCAATCAGGTTCGACTCGCCAGTGACGTCACTGAAAACTTAGGCGCGATTTTCGGGATACACAGAAGCGTGTTAACATCTTAATTTTTTTATTGAAATAAGGTAGATGATCCAGTTTTTGCCACATTAAGAGAAAATTTGAATTGGAATTTTCACAGTGGATGACTGGTTTAAGTTTTTTTTAAGTCGTACTGACACTGTTCTTTAGTAACTTTTATTGCCTGTTAATTAATAAAATCTTTCTCTGGAAAAATATTATATTTTGAGTTATGAATTTTTAAATAATATATCTTAATTTGTACAAGTTTTGGCCACATAATTATATAACAGGCATTTTACTTAATATTAAGCAAAAATAAAGCATTTTCATTCAGTATGCATTTTATTACATTTTCCTTCTTTATAGCAAGTCTTTCATTGCATATAAAAAAACTGAATAACAAATTTCTTACTTTTTAATCAATTTGGTGTCAAAGTTTTATATTATTTGATTGATATTTTTTCTTGTTTATATTTTATAAACATTCAGTAAATTTCTAGTTCTTATATTATAGCTATATTAAGCAAAAATTAAATTAAATAGTATGATTTTTAGAACAAATTAATGCGCCTATTAGTTTGTATCTCTGGTTATTATACATAAATTAAGTCTTAAACGTTATAAAATTTATAAAAAAAGAGGCTAGTACTGTCCCACAAAAGTATTTCATTCGATAACCAATCTTTTGTAAATGTTCAAGATATTATGATGAGTCTTCCAGAAGCTACATTTTCACAAAAAAAGTTGAAGTTTGAGTTTCAGTGACGCAGAAATCTTTTGGTGTGCAATTTGCCAAGTTTAATATTCATTAATCTAGCATTAAAAGTATTCATTGAAGCCATGAATAAACAAATACGATGCATTCTATGTCTTATGCTATTCAAAAATGTACTACATTTACACATATTTTTCAATTCATTTCATTTACCCTACAATGGTCCACTTTGTCACTTGTTACTTAAAAATAAATATTAAAAAAAGTATAGATAATTAATAAATTTAGAATGTAATATAAATCTTAATATGCAGAGAATACGTATGCATTTCTTTTTCAAGCCAAAAAAAAAAACAGTTCTTTGAGAATAAACATTCAAAATTTACAAAAGTGGTCCATTGTACCCTGGTCTCCTCTATACAAAATGTATACAGTTGCATAAAATTTTTTTATTTTTAAAGGGATGAATTTACCTCTAAGGGCCTCTTAAACCCTAAAGATAATTAATTTTAGAATTAATAGTTATTTCTGACAGTGTGACGATGAAAGATTACAACACTTGCGAGTACTTGATACATGTTCATGCATTTAATTTTCTTGCAAGTCGCATGTTCAGGAAAAAATGACCTAATCGTATTATAAATTACTAAAAAAGAGTTTGTTTAAGATGTAGGAATGCATCTTATTGGTTAATATCAAATCAGTTGCAAATAATTGCATTTGATAATTACAGAGAGAATTAATGATAACATAGATGATAAAATTATGGCAATAGCAAATTTAATATTAACTTCATATTAATTTTAAAATCTATTAAAATATGTATGTTTTCGTTTAAATTTTTTCTCTCAATTATAGCTTTTTATACAGAGAAGTGCAATTCTTTGGGTCTGTTTCTTTGCGAAATATAAACGACAAAAAAAACCTATTTGCATCGCCTAAAAGGCAATTACACATTGCAACTGTCATCCCTTCTTTGGGGGTTGTCAGATCGTAAAGAAGGGGAGTCCAACCCTCTTCGGTCAAGGACACATTGAAGGAGAAACCGCTCATCGAATACTTGCTCTCCCTTGGTGACGAAATATAAACAAGTGTGCTACGGCCTTAAGGGAAGGTTATAGCAGGTGGTGGGGTAAATGACCACCCAGGTTGGAGAGTCCAATTCATGTCGTATCCTTCCAAAAAGGCCCGGTTTTAAAGGGGCTCGAAGAAAAAAGTCGCCTCGGGATTAACCCTTTCTAGTTCACTACATGTTTCAATTTGAAAATTACTAAATTTATTTCAAAAATGAGTATTAGACATGTACCCGATCATAAATATGCAAAGGAAAAAAAATGGCGTTTTTTATTTTCAAGAAAAGAACGGCAAACCAATGAACGGTAACGGGACATTTTTCCTCCCAGTAAGTTAGCATCGAAATGAAATTTAAATTATGTATTTAATTTATAAGTATACGTGAAAGTATTCAGGATATTAGACCTTCATAAAATTCAATATTACTTCCGATGATTCAATTTTTAAAAATATCAATTTGTGCACGAACACTCATCATTCTGTTTCTCTTAGAAATCAATAGCAATTTAGCTCTTGCGATGCCGATAACTTTGTGAATACTAACTGTATTCAACTGGAAATTTTATATAATGTAATGTTTCCTTCCCGCGAGCACAATTCCCATGAGAAAAAGAGGAGTGTCGTCCTTTTTGATATTGGCGGCAAACAGCAGGACAGTTGCACCTGGACATCGCTAACGAGGCGGGCGCAAGAGAATGGACTTCACACAGAGGGCCGCCACAATGCTGAGGAATCCATCACTGTCAGCGAACACATTAGCGGTACCCTTTGGTATCATCCCTGAATAGGTCGGTTGTGGCGAAAACTCAAGAACCTTCCCATAATCGGGGTTGACCACTAGGAAGGTGAGCTGTTGGTCAACAAGAGTACCATTATCCAATGTAGGAAAGGGTAGGCGGAGCTCCACCCCCTGAAGGGATGAATAAAAACTGAATGTTCGAGGGAAGGACGGCGGAGAGAAACGGATTAGGAGTCTCGAACTAGGTTTCAGGTTCCGGAGGACCGAAGAGAGCTGTGTGATCAGCGGATTGAAAGTCCCGACTGAATTCGGACTTTGGTAGGCAACACCGAGGAATTGGCATCCCCGAACTCTCGGCTCATGAACTTGCGAGCACTCCTGGTAGTCTCGGGGTTCTGAATCACATTGATAGGTGGAAGCTAACCATCCTGTGAATACAATTCTTTAGGGACTAATTGCCATGGAACTTTGACGTTCTAGAACTATGATGTTATTGATTACTTTGTAAATAATTATATTTAATCAAGACTTCTCTGCGAGAAGTGTCTATTAATTATTGCTGTATTAATAAAAGTACTTAGGCCAACCTAAGCTTGAATTTATTTGGTCACACCTTGGTCAAGACACTACAATAAGTTGCCCTATATATCTGGCTCTTACGTTATGAAAGAAAAATTTCGCTACGTTTCGCCCATGAGCAGTAAAAAAAACTGAAATGTTTCACTGCGAAACTAGTGAACGCTAAAGTGTTAAAGAGATAAATATTGGTTGCTATCGATGCATTATTAACTAGATTGCTATTAACTAGAGTTCGTTCCACCTATACGACTTGTTTCCATTACGATACTTACATTACGCTTGGTTTTGTTAATCCAACCAATCACACATGATTAATTTGTTGAAGCATACTTATTATTCTCTCCATTTAATATATGATTTCACTTTAATTTCTATTTTCACACACTTATTTACCTCCAAACTTAGAACGAAGTTTATGATTCGATTATAAGTTTATGAATAAACTCATAACCAATAATTAAATGCAGGAAGCAAATTCCACATTTGAAAACAAATTCAGCAAAATTTTGCAGGTACATCTCGTGCAGTTTATCTCGGACAAACTGTTTCGATATTTCCTCTTTTCCCTACACCGCAGAATTTTACGACTGCACTCCTTAAGAGCTTCTTAGACGGAAAGTGATGATGGAAGAGGAATTCTCCCGTCATCTCTGCCAGAAAATATCGTCTATAAATCATCCCTGAGAATGGGAAACTCGATAAAAAGAGAAATGAATGAGACACTGTTCGTTGCCCACTTCATCTCTTATTAGTTTTTGATATCATCATAGCAATGCCCCCTTGAAGTCTATTTTGCTACCAAATACTATTTCACAATTTTGAAGTCAAGGGATTCATTAATTCGGAGGATAATAGGGGCATTTCGTTGAGAATAGTTAAAGACTAACTAATTAACAATTATGTGATTCGATTTAGACTCAAAATGTACGACTAATAGAAACAACTAACAATTTATTAGGCGAAGATCAATAAAATGAAAATCACAATATTTTTACAAGAAAGAAGAAACTGATTCGATTTAATTTAACACGAAAAAAACGCAAAGCAAAACATGGAAATCATGGGCTAAACAATTTTTATTTTTGGAATGCGACTTATTAATACCACGCTTTTATAATTTATACGCTTCTACAATACGAATTTATTTAAAATATATTTAAAAAAGAGTTAAATCTAATACTGGAATTTTTATAACAGACAGTGACTCGGAATTAATTACAAAATAAATTATTTTTTAAGCAAATTATAATTAAATGTTTTCTGGTTTAATCGGTATATACAAAATTACAATAAAATGTTCTGGGGCGCCAGACCAATGACTATCAAAAGGTTTTTTTATTGTAGATTATAGTGATTGTAAAATATTTAGGTGAAGAATCAAACTTCCACTCTTGCCAGCTCAAGGACAAAGTGACGTAATCCTTCCGCGTGCACAAAGATTGCTACCAGTACGCGTGCGTATGGAGAATCGGATTAGAAAAATTAATTATGCAATTTGAACGCCTTTATTTTACCGATTGAAACGAAATTTGGGCACAGATCTATAATTCATGTTAGCAACCGTCATACCATTTTTTATTTATCTAAGCCAAAGGGTTTAAGAGATATAATTTTCACAAGTATGCGATTAAACAGACCGACAGACAGTCAACCCTTCGACGGATTTGGACCAAAATATTATACGGGCCTACATTCCTGATGATAAAACTGCGTACCAAATTTTATCCATCTAGCTATTTAAGTTTTTGAGTTATAGAGTGACCGCGGACAGACAGACAGACTTACCGTGGACGGATTTTGTCCAAAATTTGAAAGAAACCTACAAATTATGTATAAAGATCACATACCAAATTTCGTTTTTTCATGTATTTGCACATTACATCACTAAGTTTCAGAAACGTTACGTCATCTGAAATAGAGATGATTGGTTGTCGTATTAATCGTTCACTGTATCGCTATGAATCCTCATTGGCTGCCTTTCTGTTTTTATAATTCTCTTGAAAATCTATATACGGGGTGTCCACACTTATTTTGGTCCAATAGCTAATTTCTACACCATTAGAAATAGACATATAGTTCCAATTGAAAAAATGCGTTAAATGAGAGGGGAAATTATATTTTATGGTTTTTGAGTCTATAAATACATTTCTGAAAAAGTTACGAATTCTAATTTTTTATACGGTCCCCCGGTCCTATCAGTCATATTTAGTAAAATATTTGTCACACACTGACATTTTAAACAAAAAAAGTTTCACTCTTCTGTGACTAAAACTGACCGAGTTATGGAGCTTTGAATATCGCTGACTTAGACCACTTTGCACCATTTCAATAGCCGCGTCGAAGCCGATCCACCAGCCAGTGCGTAACATTTACTCGCCGAGGCCTCTGATTGTTTTAAAATTATGAAATTCAAAGCTCCATAACTCGGTTAGTTTTAGTCGCAGAAGAGTGCAACTTTTTTGTTTAAAATGTCAGTGTGTGAAAAATATTTTACCAAATATGACTGATAGAATCGTATAAAAAATTAGAATTCGTAACATTTTCAGAAATATATTTAGTGACTCGAAAAACATGAAATATAATTCTTCCCTTCATTTAAAGCATTTTTCCAACTAGAACTATATGTCTATGTCCAACGGTTTAGAAATTAGCTACTGATCACGATAAGTGTGGACACCCTGTGTTTTGTTGCCTGACGGTTTTCTTATGGGCACGTTTACCGTTGGTGCTTTTGTGTTGTATGTGTTTTGTTTGTATTTGTGTATGTTTTTGTCTGTGTTTCTGTGTGTTTTTGTTTGTATTTGTGTATGTTTTTGTCTGTGTTTCTGTGTGTTTTTGTTTGTATTTGTATATGTTTTTGTCTGTGTTTCTGTGTGTTTTTGTTTGTGTTTGTGTATGTTTTTGTCTGTGTTTCTGTGTGTTTTGTTTGTATTTGTGTTTTTTTTTCTATTTGCACGTAGCTCTGTAATCCAAAT
>BGPR01011186.1:35794-49630 GCA_013235015.1 Araneus ventricosus
TTTTTTTTCTTTCATGACTGGTCTGGCTCCTCCACGTCGATCCTTGCTGACTCTAAACCCATTGGGTGAGTCGGTCGGCGAGGGTTATGTAAGTATGTATTATAATAACTAAAAAATAAGACTTCCAGATTTTGAGATTTTCGACTTCCCTGACCTCGGAAAAGCCGTTTTTGAAATTATCTAAAAAAGTAAATTATGTGTAAAAATTTGCAGTATGTCGTATTTCAACCTAATGAAATCCCGATAATCGAAGTCTAATATAATTAGAGAAAAAAGAACAAATATTTCTCAGAATGCCTTGTGGAAATCTTTAAAAAAATGTCTTACCTTCGCGTTCGATACAGAAGAGTGGAAAATAGTTAATTATATACACCATTGAAAAGATAACAATACTCCAAACAGTATCTATTTTATTTTAATTCCTTACTTTATAAAGTCGTATAAATATTCTTACTCTTAATAAGATATATTCTCCATCAAATTCTGTTGAATAATTTAAGTGAACAAATAAGTAGATTTACACAGTCGGATCGATAAATCTGCCTCTTGATATTATTCGCTAGCAGGAAGAGCCCTGGGGGCGGAGGAGAATCTGCTTATCAAAATCAGCTTTCTCATGAAAATTAAATAACTTTACTTCCTTTTTGGCCATCTTGATCGTGAAACAATATTTTATTTTATTTAATTCTTGCCCTTTTACTGAAGTCTGATTTTAAAAAATGGACGTTTTCTTTGCTTGTTTTCTGTAGAAATATTTAATCAATTTAGGAATGAAAAAATAAAACATTCAGTTAAAGTTAATTGGCAATACATTTGTGATTTTTATTTAATTATAAAAGCAAATTAAACTAGTTATACTTATTTAGCAATTAAATTAAAGGTATAAAGACTATTCCAAAAGTGACACATTAGCTAATTACTAAACCGATAGATAAAGGCATGCACTTCCAATTGGAAAAATGCTTCAAACGACGGGAAGAGTTATATTTTACGTTAATTAAGTCAATAAAGGTAGTGCTGAAAAATTGCGAAGTCTAATTTCTTATCCACACCCTGACTAATAAGTCATATTCTGTAAAATGACCACCCAAGTTGGGAGAGTCCAATTCATGGCTTCCTCCCAAAAAGTCCCGGTTTTAAAAGAGCTAGAAGAAAAAAAGTCGCCTCGGTTTTAAAAGAGTTAAAAACTGGACGTAAGTGCAACTAAATTATACTGATACTTATATCAAAATATTGAACATTTGTTCTTAAATCTGTAATTAAAAATTTATTAAAAGTAACTAATATAAAAGAAAAAATTCCTTGGACAGGCAGAAATACTTCAGGTGTCCTTTAGAATCTCATTCGGATTGAAATAACAATAAATGCCTGAAATATTATTAGGTTATCTAATTAGAAGGTTACATATAAATTCATACGTCAAGGGGTTAATTGTTTGTTATGATGCAAAATGATTGAAAGGTGAGACTACTCACAGCTGTTTATGTTTTCTATGATACAGAGCTCACAGAAAGAGGAGGGCATTACATATTTTTACAAAAGTCTTTCTGTGGGTGTATGTTGCAAACAGTCCAACACACAGGATAATGGAGAATGAAGGTTTATTCACAAATGTGCAGGAAAAACACGTAGCACAGGTAACAGGAAACAATAGATTTTGCACAGATGAGCAACGCAAACAGACAACAATTCACAGACAATAACACTTCAGCACTTTGAGATTTAGCAACACAAACAGTCAGGAAATAACTAGTGACGACAATAACTGCACTTTCAATAGCGCTCAGCTCACCAGCTTCCTAGCTCGCACTGCGGACGAAGCTCTAAAGTCGTTCCCAATTTATCAACACTACTCCCTCTGATACAGGCGCGGTCCTTATATACTCTCTCCGACAGGCCGTGACGTCACAAGGAGTTTTCTCGTATATTCAAGCGTATTCCCTTTCCTAATAGAAATATCGAGAGAAGGGTTGCATTTTCTGGAATCATCTATCTGTCGCCAAGGTCAGGGATCCCGGAACAGCCGCTGCCCGTCACTCCACGCTTAACCTTGTAAAACTCTCTTCCCAACCATAAGATTGATATTGCTGGGAAGCGACTTTCCATGTTCGTAACAATGTGCAAGATGTGCTAACTACACTCTATGCACTAAATGATTAGTTTCACGAAAATGCTACACGATCCCCTCATAGAGTGCTATCTTAAGTGTCAGATCAAGTTATTACAGAGTACAGCTTACATCCATTGATGCAGCATTTCCTGCTTAGATTATTATACTATAAAGAGTTAAGGATTAGCTTCCCATTATCTATAATATAAAGCAGAAAATACATGTATCTGTCGGTCACAAGAACTCCTCCTAAACGTGAACGGTAGCGACATGAAATTTGCACACGACATTCTAGAACACATTTCTAGGTCAGCGGTGCTATTTTCAACTTTCAGAGTTAATTAGTTCTTAAGATATTTAATTACGTAACGAAAATTAGCCGCTGTTAAGCCTAATGCTTAAACATTTTTTGCCAATAACTTCTGAAATATTTAGTTGAAAACAATTATTTTTATGCCATTTTAAAGAGCAGAACATTATCTTTTTAATGATATTAATTCCATTGTGATAAAGTGTTTTCTCTGATTGTTACTAAGGTTTAAAAATGTTTTTAACACAATTTCTAACAATACTTTTTGTTCTTAGAAATAAATTCAAGCCAATTTACTGTTTCGCACACAGGATTTTGCCAGTGTTAAACTTAATATAAGAAAATATTATTTTTTTGAGCATGAACAACAAAGTAGACTTTTCACTTCCGGTTTCCCGTTGTCGTAGCAGTTACAGCTTTTAATACGGTAACACAATGATCCAATGACATTAGTGAATTATTCTCTCGATGCTTTGTTTAATTTTCACAAATTTTTTAATTGATCCTAATGAGTGTGTGCTAAGCCTTCATGGCTACTTAGTCCGGTTCCTATCGAAGGAAGAGGAAAAAGGGAGGGGAAAAAAGATGTTCTAACAGTCTGCAAGAACTCCTCCTAAATGGTGAAAAGTCTTGATATGAAATTTGCACATGCCATTCTGGGGTCCGTTCCTAGATTAATTCTACTTTTTAAAACTTTCAAACAAAATTATTTCCTAAGATATTTAATTAAATAACGAAAATTAATCCGATTTTCGGCGTTTTATCACAGTTTTTCGCCACTAATTTTAGAAGAACATAGTGCAAATAGATGATTTATATACCATCTTAAAGAGCAGAAAATTATCTTTTTAATGATACAATTTAAATGTCATGCGTTCTTTTCCTTAATTTAATAAACATTTCAAATTTATTCCATACACAATTCGTAACACTGTTTTCTATTGTAATTAAATTCAAACCAATTTATTGTTTTATCAAATCCTTCATTCCCGTATTTTTATCATTGTGAAAGTTATGATAAAATTATTGTTTTATTTGAATGTTAACAGAAAGGTAGAAATTTTATTTAGCGTTTATTTCATAGCATATACCTCTTTCAATAAATTTAAACCACAACACAATGATCTTAATTACTCTCTTTCCGCGATGCTTCATTTAATTTTACAAATTTTATAATGATCATAATGAGTGTGTAAAATCCTTCGATTGTTGAGCACGCTTCCTACCGGAGGGAGAGGGCATACGACTTTAAAACCTCGAAAATTTTCGATTTTATGAAAAAAAAATATATTATTTCCCTGTCTTTTCTGAATAATTTAAAACAATCCACGGTAAAAATGCCTGTAATTATGAAAGTTATGAAGAAAAATGTATCAACTCTTCAACGTCAACATTAAATATAGCCATATCTTTAACCCTTTAAGACCGGACGTATTTTTTAAAGAATTGTTTAAATGCCGACTACAACTCAAAAATGGACGATGTCTGCCATCCAATGAGAAAAATAGATCTATAGAAATTCTAGAAACAAGAAAAATCATTTCTTCCGGCATTTATTGCATATAACTAACCAGGAACAGAAATATAAGCTAAAGCCTAACCCGCACGATCGTACGGGTTCGGTCTTAAAGGGTTAAAGCGATATATCTCAAAATGTGTTTTTTATATTGCGCGCACGGTATCTCAAGTAGTATTGAATATTTTTAAATAAAATTTTTACCGAATATGTATTTTGTTACGGTCTCCAAATTGAACCCTTTTTTTGTACCTATTTCTCCAAAGAAGTTTTTTGGTGGGTGTTGAAAAAGTTGAAATTCTAACTATTGTAAGAAATGAAATTTAAATGTTAATAAATTATAGTTCAGTTTCTTGAACAGACTGTTTGGATTACTTAGAAACCCAAAATATTGTGTTTAGATAAATATTTTATCCGTAATCATGCGCGCAAGGTGACTATCTCATGTTTTCTCCAAAAATTATATCTATATATATTACTATCTCAAATAAATACATAACAATATTGTTACAAAGCTATAAAGTCGTTTCCCTGAGATGCTAGACTCGGCGAAAAACTTGGCGACTTGGCAATAAATTTGGCGACTTGGCGGCAAAGTTGGCGACTTTGGCGACAAAGGGAATTTTCTAGAAGGACCTCAAACTTTCCACCTATTTCTACTGGCTTCATGAACTTTCTAGAGATTACGTCACTTCCTACATAATGAAGTCACTTCCTGTTGAAAAGTATAAAGGCAAGCTCTCAAGCCAAGAAGAGTGAGTTGGAATTTGACCTGCAAGCAAGCTGGTGATTTAACAAGAAACCTTTCAGCGTTGTATTGAGATTTATTGGTAGTCTTTGTTGTGAATTTTTTACTAGTGCTGTGTTAATACTTGTGCTACGTTTCTTTGCTTGGGAATATTTGTAAAATAAAGAGCTTTATTTTTTTAATCCTGCTTATTGGATTGCATTCACGTACACTCACAAAGCAATTTCGTTACAATATGAAGGTTTGAAATAAGAGAAGAAGTGAGTTTCTGAATTTCATTGTGTCAGACATATAATGACAGAGAAATCTGACAGTTTTCCACCATTTTTTCGAGGTTTAAGAGTCCCCTTAACGAAAATCAACGAAAGACGCTTCCGCGAAAATTGAAAGTGTTATAAGCACTTGGACTTGAAAATATTTTTATCCCGAGCAACGCCGGGTATACCAACTAGTAATAATATATAAGTAAACTGAACTGCTTTACAGTTTAGGCCAGATTAGTGTCTAATATAGTTACATAATAATGCTGAGTATTTTTCGACCTGACAAAGCGGAAATAATCAGAAGCTCTAGAAAGACTGCTTAGTGCAATTATTGGTAATAATAAGCTATCTGTATAACTATATGTTAGGAAATTCTGCATTTTAAGCTAAGAAGCTGCATCTTTTCTAAATTGTCTCTCGTACCTTTATTCTAAGATTTGAAGCATTCTTTCTTTAAACTAATCACTTCACTTGACATCCATTTTTAGCAGCTATTTAATCGGAATCGTATGACGTTGTCTATCCGATTCCCGCAGCTGATATGTAGATGATTATTAGAGTATATATACTTGTCTCCACTATGTCATTTAGAGAAGGAGAGAGACCTACGGTTCTCTAAGCATTCTCTCCTCGAAGAGACTTCAGCTGTAAGCTGTTGCTTTACTATAAGATGTTATATGTAAATACAGGGTGTCCAACAAAGGACTCCCTCATTTTAAATCATACGATTCGACACATTTCTGTCCCATCTCATAGAAATTCCACTGCGTAAATGGGACGCTTTTAGCTTATCAGCAGCTCTTCGTAACTAGTATTACTCAGAGCTGCCTGTACTCTACTTACAGAACAGTGATATTAATAAAACTCGCTTCCTGCATAACACTATAAATATTTCACAGTTGTTATAATTAAAGTTCTTATTGTCCTCGGTTTTAGGGCGCCAAAGAAATCTTACTACAAGAATATAGTACACGTGATGATCTTCGTGAAAGACTAAAGAAGAAGAAACAGTTACAATTTTCGTCGCGAATAAGTCCTCATAAAATCTAGGAGGTCACTTCTGCAGATATTTTGTAAAATAAATCGAAGAAAATTTATTTCATTTTTTTTAAAATTACAATTAGTTAATTCAGATAGCTTTAGAGCTGGGATAGTATTGGGCGCTATTGACGAAATTTAACAGCTTCCTTTGGGTGGAGAGGCTCACAGAGTTCTCGTTTGTGTATGTTAAAAAGAATCGTCTCTCTCTCTCTCTCTACTCTCATATATATATATCTTCAATTTTCCATTTTTTGTCGTGCTTTTTTGGTGGAAATTACCTTACAGGTAGTTTAATTATTAAATTTGTCTTCTTTTTGTCCTTTTGTTTCTGTGCTTTTTTTTGTTTTTTGTCGTTTGTCTATCATTTAGTTTTGATATATATAAAAATGATTTCTTTGTTGTAGTCAGTAAATAAGGAAAAGGCCGAGTTATTGGAAATTTTAATTTTATTTATTCATATTCAACACTCTTTTGAGAGAGGCAGAATATACGCACATCAGTAGAAGTTCAAGTCAAAGGAGCAGAAAAATCCCTGAATTTTCTCGTATAAGGGATTACATAGGACACGTGATCAAAGTGAAGGGAATATTAGTTTTTAGTATATTACGGAGTGTTTTAGGGAAAAAAATCGGCGCCAATTCGCGATTTTAGATTATTGCGCGTGGAAACGTTAAAATTCTTTTATAAAATATGCAAACAGAGATTTAACATACACTGTCACGCGGGCAAATAAAACAGGAAACTGAGTTTGATAGAAAAGTGATTTTGGAATACATGAATATTGAAATAAGATTTTAAAATATATAATATTGAAGTTTAAAGTAAAATTAAATGGTGATTACACACACACACACACATATATGTAATGACTTAGAAATTTTCCCATCTTTACAAATGAAAATCCTTATTTTCGGTCGGCGACCCTTCTGGCGACGATTATTTTAATTAATTCCACTTTCACGTGTAATAAACTTTACTTTCCTTGCTGAGTCCACGGGTCTTTCAGAATCCTTCTTCCACTATACAACTGCTGTGCGCATTGATAGCTGCCCCTTTTTGCTCAATCTTGTGAGCGACACACGGCCGGTGTTGCTCGTCAATATGATCATGGCGGGACTGTAAAATGATCCATGATAAAATCAACTTTACCTTTGTGGTGCTTCAATAAAGAAGAGATTCCGTTAATCGTCTATGAAAATTCTTGCAATGCCTCTACAAACACCAAAATTTGAAGAACTTCTCATATATATATATATATATTTGGACTGACTTTTCAATAGTTTTATTCTTGTAAGTTTCATTGGTATATTAACATTTAAATCTTAAACTTACCTTCGTTCTTAATTATCTATATATAGTACTTAATTTTTTTAGATTTTATTTTAGAATTTGGTTATTTTGTTTATTTAATAAATTTTATTCTTTGAATTGCATTTGATATGCTTGTTTACTTTTTGTATGTTTATATAAAGGTTATATTTTGTATATTAATTATATATATATATATATATATATGACGTAGCGGCTATTTTAACGGATTTGTTTCCTCAGTTGCAGAAAAGCACAATTATCGTCATGAGCGAGTTTCCTTCCTGATATACTACAGATGATTATGTATTCAATTTTAATTTGGTTTTTATCTATTTTTTTGCCATTGTTATCTTGATTGTTTTGGGTTTTTGTCTGTGTTTCTAAGTTTGTTTGATATATATATATATATATATATATATATATATATCGTGTCCTTTATGGTATAAAAAGCCAAACAATTATGAATTAGGGAGGGTCACCAATTCGAGACCCGATTCCTCCAAAACCCGCGAATTGAACAAACCTGGTATACATTAAGTCTCTGCACATACATCGGGAATCAAATGTTTCGCCATCCGATAATGTGTAGAAGTTAAATAAGGGTGGTGCCGGCTCATATGTTGTTCTCGTCGTATATGTGCGATAGAAAATTACGAGTTCTCTCAAAATAGCTATCCTTAAATTATGTTAGACAAAATTATACCAGATATGCGCAAGATAAAAAGATTCATCAATTTAATCATGCATACATTTAATTTGTGAGGCAACTTTTCCCGAAGCCTAACATAAACTACAAAGTAACGCTCAGGTTACTTTTCTTCAAGCACACACAAGCTAATAAAACTCGGTCCCTTTCCTTACAAGCAAACACTCTAACCATAAAAAAAGCAGCGTGGCTTTTTATTGGAATGCTCGATTTAACTAAATGTGTCACTTCTGAAACACTTTTCACAATAAAGAATAAAATCAACCCTCTGAGAGTATTTGCAGAGGGTTTAAACACATTGCCTAAAAATAGAAGTTAATATTCTGCTAAGCCAACCGGAAAAACGTCCAGGCTCTGCTTCGCCTCAGACAAAGATTTGTATGCTAAGTTCTTATCTACATTGGGGGATTTCAGGCCCAAGGGAAGCAGTTTAACTTTAGGGGCCTTTGAGAAAAGCTTTTCGGGTTGTTCGGTCCCCCCTTCGTTCCCCCCCAAGTAGACTGTCCTCGAATGAGCTTCAACACAAACAAAAATACCCGGGTCCACTTTCTCAGATGCGGGCGTAATGCTACTGGCTTTTTCAAAGCACTTCAAGAAAAGTTGAAAGTGAAGTGCTCTGAAGAGACAGACTGCTAGATTTATTTTAGTTTTTCTTTCTTTCAATTTCAAGTTTCTTCTTTCGGGGAACTTATTTGGATTATTTTTTATTCTTCCTTTTAACCCGATAATGTTTTTAGACCGGAACACTTTCTGTGAATTGCGTGATGCAAAGGGCGTTCAAAACCCTCTACAGAGTGGACGTGCGGACCTAAAACTACCAAATTTGGCCAGTAGTCACTTGTTGAGGAGTAGGTGCTCACCAGGCCGGAGGGTTTCAGGTTCGAAACCTTGTTCCGCTGAAGATCCGCTGTGAATGCATGTTAAATCATGAGGTCAAACGTCTCCCGTTGGTGTGGTGCTACACAACCCACCCCAACTACTGGGTTTAAGGCAAAAAAGTGTCGGAGTGGAAGCTGGTGTGGTGCGGAAGATTGGAGAGCCGGTGCCAGCATTCCTATACCCTACAGGCATTAGCATTCCTATATCCTAAAGGCATTAGCATTCCTATACCCTACACGCATTAGCATTCCTATACCCTACAGGCATTAGCATTCCTATACCCTACAGGCATTAGCATTCCTATACTCTACAGGCATTAGTATTCCTATACCCTACAAGCATTAGCATTCGTATACCCTACGGGCATTAGCATTCCTATACCCTACAGGCATTAGCTCAGGTGTTATCCTCGTCCTCTAACCGCGCCTCAAAATCATGATGTCCATCCAAAAATAGCCCTCTTGTTCCTTCAAAATGGGACGTTAATAAATCTAAATTAATTTTTTTTTTAAATTAGCTTTTTAATCAAACCAGTTTTATTTCTGTAAATATTTTTCTTTAATTTTAGTAAATTTTCAAAATAGTTTTAAATACAATTTGTAAGAATTCTCTTTATGGCTGCAAGGAAAATCAAACCAATGTGTCATTAAATCTCTCACTCCGGTGTTTCTACCACTTTTAACGTTATCACTAAAAAGTCTGTCTTTTCTTTGGATATAAACATCAGAGCAGAAATTTCCCTTTCACTTTAATTAACGTGATAATGTTTTTAGGATGGCATCTTTTCTGAAAATCATGTAATGTGAAAAATCGTTAGGACAGAATGCAACACAAGCCATACACAACCAGAACCAGAAAAATCTTGATCACCCCGCCCTGCCTTAACATTCTGGATTCTGAATGAGAACCACTGCAATAGTTTGTAGTACTGAGGCCGGAATCCTAGTAGCAACATACGTAATTTTGTCTTCTAAAATCTTGAGAATACGACTGAAGCTCTAATGCCTGTAGGGTATAGGAATGCTAATGCCTGTAGGGTACACGAATGCTAATGCCTGTAGCCAATAGGACACTTTAATGATTTTTGTATATTGCATATCGCACGACGCAGTTTACAGATAATATCTAGCCTATAAACATTATTATATTAAAAGATAACAATTGCATTTCATAAAGCGCGATTCACCCATTTACAACGTTTAAAATCCCATTTCCATTGTGAATTCAATTTCTGCAATGTATCAGTAATTAAGGAATTAAATTAAAACGAAATCAAACAAATGATGTTCGAAATTTTTCTTTGGGGAAAGAAATCACCACTCTTCGACCCAAGCATCTTCATTCCTTTGGAAAATTTCCTGCTCCACTCACCGTCAAAGAAATTCTCATCAAAAACTTCATTTAAAAGTACTTCTCGGCGAAAAGTCTCCGCGGTTGCCTCGCTCTTCGGAAGTACTGTAATTAATGGAATTTCTCTCGGATTTTCCTCGGCACCTTTCGGCACTATCGAACATCTGCTATTCGGAATGGGTGTCGAGTTTCGAACGTTTTCCTTCCTCCGCGGGGGTGGTAATGATGGTGAGGAAATGGACCAAACGGTTGTTTGAGAGAGTCCTAAGCTGTGTGAGAAAATGCGCAGCTGGTAAAGATAGTAATTAGAACGCTGAAATCCACTCGCGCTCTTTGTTTCTGTGGACTGGACTGATATTTTATATTGCTTTTGGGGATGTGTTTTGGCATACATTGAGTTTTTAAATTAATAAAGATACATAAGCACGCTTCTCCAAAATGAAAAAAGCGCGTTTTATAAGTCTTAAGGTATCCGAACACGTTCGAAAGTAGATTTTCGGACGAAATTCCATTTTTTAAATTTTTGATGTTTTCGATAGATCATTCATTTACCTTTCTAAAACATATTTACTTTTGTCGGTACGTTAATTAGAAGATGAGTTATTAATTGTTTTATAGCAAACCGAAAACCGGAAGTGGGCGTTTAATTAGCCGAAAGTTGTCATTTAAAGGGTCAGAAACCTGTCAAAAATTCTTTTAAACTCCTTTTTTTCAAGCTAATATGATGTCAGTATATTTTTAGGAATTTTTTTTAAAGTTTAGATACATAATTTGAGCGCGTGGAAAAACTAAAATTTGATTTTTCTCAAAATTAGATTTTATGCATATTTTTCAAACTTCAAACATGATAACTCAAGATATTATCGTTCGATTGTTCTGAAATTTTGTGAACACTTTCTTCAAATTTTTCTCTAGTGAATGTACTAGAATAATGTATATTGTAAAAATATTTTTTAAATTATGGTCTTTTATTTGAAAAATGACATAGAAAATTTGCTGAAAATCTTATAATGATTGTTCGATTAGCTCTAAAATTCTTATTTATCCAAAGAATGTTAAGATTCTAGTACAGGCACTAGTCCATAGTATGTAGTTTATTTTAGTATTAGTTTTATTTGAAGTATTACAAAAGTTTGACCTGTAGCATGTTTGAAGTTTTGGGAAATTTCCTCTAAAAAGCAGCAGAAATTCAAGAATTTTGTAAATTTATAATAATTTATACTCAAAAATCATACGCTAATATTAATCTTTATTAAATTCGAATCTAAAAAACATATTTTGGTATTTCTATTTCACAATTTAAGAAAAAAGTGCTCCGAACGCGTTCGGATACCTTAATTATTATAAAAAAAATAGCAAAATTTCGTGACTTCTGTATTTGAAAGAATACATTACTGAGCACCACAATCAATCCCTAAATGCTCAATGTTATCTTTGAGCAACATACCCAATTTTGTCTTCTAAAATCTTGAGAATAAGATTGAAGCTCTAATGCCTGTTTTGCCAATAGGATACATACTGAAAATTTTATTAAATCTATTTACTACATATAGCTGGCAGCCTGAGAGCTGATAAAAAATAAAAATAAATTGATGTTTTTCACTTGGGGCCGCATCTTTTTAGCTTTGTTTGTATGCTTGCGAATACCCTATTTTATTCTACAATGTTGAAGGAAATTCCTTATCCGTATTATTATTTATAAAAATTCATCTCTGTTTCACATTATAGAATTTTATCAAGGACCTTTTATCAGAAATAAAGCCTAGTGTTGTCAGTTGGTAACAAACTGTTTTTTAGCCATAAACCAAACTTAAAGCAAAATCGGATTTTTTGAAGTATTTTCCCCATGTTTCATTCAATAAATGAAAATCCAAAAACATTTTTAAACCAATAAAAAAAAATCCCCATCGGCAGTCCGAAAGGCAAAGGTAGATTTCCTTTAGTCTGGAGATATAAGGAAGAGAACATTTCGCCCTATCTTCTGATAAGGATTGGAGATGCAAGAATGAAAGAGGGTGGAAGACACTGCAAATGACGAAAGCTTTCCAACAAGGTGTAACATGCATAGGTCGAAATGCACTTTAAGTTAAGGGGGAGGGAAGGGGAAGGGAGGGAAAATCACTTTTCAACTCATAACTTCTAAGCAATTGCAGCTATCGAAAAAGTTTAAATGCTAGAATTGTTCATTATGATAAGGCAGTAATGCACCTAATTCAAATTTTCTTTCTATTTTCAATTGTAAAGGATTTATGGGGAAATGAAAATTACCACCTCCCACAATTTCCACCCCCTTTGAGCTGGATAGCCCATCCCTGAGGAGTCCCAGCTCAGGTGTGGTCCTCGTCATCTGACCGCGGTTCAAAATTATGAGGTCCGTCCCAAAATAACCCTCGTGTTGCTTCAGAACGGGACATTAATATAACTAAACTAAACAGGTACAGATATCACATATAACAATTTTGGAGCAAATGTAGCTTACCTACACAGTTGTTTGCATCAATAAAATGGTTTGGTAATTTTGACACACAACGTTGTGATAATGCTTGAAAAACTGCTAAACATAATGCGTGGAATTTCGAATGTTTTGAAATAAACAAAACGGGAAACTCAACACTTCGTCATAACTCGTCCAAGTTTTAGAATAAACACCCACATTTTAAAAAAAACTACCTGGAAATAAATCACCAGGACTACGCCATCACCCAAACGTCCGTGCCAGTGAATGAAAGGAAAGGAGGGGAGGGGAAACCGCCCACCCCCTCCACTGTCAGTGGAAGATCCAGGCAAGAAAAAAGGAATAAACGAATCAAATCACTTTTTCATTACGCGCGTGATGTCAAATACGTCACGGGCCAGGTATGAGCGACGCGAGGAGACTGCTTGATGGACGGTGCGAGATCGACTTCTTCCAGGCAGTCACGGAAGGGGGGAGGAAGAAGAACTCTGCCAGTGGCCTCCTCTCTCTCCCGACCTACCACCCCTTTTTTATGCCCTGATCAATACCGTATTCGATCTTCTTTTTCTTACTTTTCCGCCGCAAGCAATATCAACTCGAGTGTGAGACAGATAGCAGGTCTCCGAGACCTTCACTTTAAAAGAAGTTTCGAGTTTTTGATAAAGAGTTTCGCAGTCCGGTTTTTGAAATTGCCGCTGCGGATGCTTTATTTGTTTGAACATAAAAATGCTTTATATTTTTTCTGCGGGAAAGGTGTATGTTCAGGTGTTCCATCATGTTTCTTTATGATCGTTAGCCCAGACTAACAAAACTGATCAAATCTGTATTTAGTTATTGTTCAATTTATTCTTTTGAAAAATACAACGCATTTCAAAATGACAAAAATGAAATTATTTTTCAATTCCTACTATTAGTTCACACTCTCCCTATATATATATATATATATATATATACAAGTCGGACCTCTATTTAACGAAGTCGCCAAATCCCGAAAAAAAGTTCGTTATATGGAAAATTCGTTAAATAGAGATTCACCTTTTAAAATACTTTAAACTACACAAAACAGATTTTAAATTCATAAACACTAAATATTATTAAAAAAGTAATTAATCACACCTTTATTTTGTAAATTAATATCTATTTGTTT